>RCUC01156127.1:0-60999 GCA_003697995.1 Taxidea taxus jeffersonii | reverse complement strand
GAAAATAGACTCAAAATGGATGAAGGACCTCAACGTGAGAAAGGAATCCATCAAAATCCTTGAGGAGAACACCGGCAGCAACCTCTTCGACCTCAGCCGCAGCAACTTCTTCCTAGGAACAACACCAAAGGCAAGGGAAGCAAGGGAAAAAAATGAACTATTGGGACTTCATCAAGAGCAAAAGCTTTTGCACAGCAAAGGAAACAGTCAACAAAACCAAAAGACAAATGACAGAATGGGAGAAGATATTTGCAAACGACATATCAGATAAAGGGCTAGTATCCAAAATCTATAAAGAGCTTAGCAAACTCAACACCCAAAGAACAAATAATCCAATCAAGAAATGGGCAGAGGATATGAACAGACATTTCTGCAAAGAAGACATCCAGATGGCCAACAGACACATGAAAAAGTGCTCCACATCACTGGGTATCAGGGAAATACAAGTCAAAACCACAATGAGATACCACCTCACACCAGTCAGAATGGCTAAAATGAACAAGTCAGGAAATGACAGATGCTGGCGAGGATCTGGAGAAAGGGGAACCCTCCTACAATGTTGGTGGGAATGCAAGCTGGTGCGACCACTCTGGAAAACAGCATGGAGGTTCCTCAAAAAATTGAAAATAGAGCTACCTTATGACCCAGCAATTGCACTACTGGGTATTTACCCTAAAGATACAAACATAGTGATCCGAAGGGGCACGTGTACTCGAATGTTTATAGCAGCAATGTCCACAATAGCCAAGTTATGGAAAGAACCTAGATGTCCATCAACAGATGAATGGATAAAGAAGGGGTGGTATATATATACAATGGAATACTATGCAGCCATCAAAAGAAATGAAATCTTACCATTTGCGATGACATGGATGGAACTAGAGCGTATTATGCTTAGTGAAATAAGTCAACTGGAGAAAGACAACTATCACATGATCTCCCTGATATGAGGAAGTGGAGATGCAACGGGGGTGGGGGTTAAGGTGGTAGGAAAAGAAAAAATGAAACAAGATGGGATCAGGAAGGAGACAAACCAAAAGAGACTCTTAATGTCATTAAAACAAACTGAGGGGGGTGGGGGGGGAGAGGGTTTGGGAGAGGGGGGTGGGGTTACATTATATGTTTAAATAAAAAAGCTAAAAAAACAAACAAACAAAAAAGAAACAAGATGTTATTTTTCACAGATAATGTTATATTATGTATGTGCCAAATCCAAAAGAATCTACAGATAAATTGTTACAATTAATAAGAGTTAAACAGGATAATTTAAAAATCACTTTTTAAAAAATGGATAGTATCTCTATATTCTAGGAAAAAAGAATTATTTTTTTCCTTTTATTTAAATTCAATTAGTTAACATATAATGTATTATTGGCTTCAGAGGTAGAGGTCAGTGATTCAACAGTCTTATAGAATACCCAGTTCTCATTATATCATATGCCCTCCTTTATATCTGTCACCCAGTTCCCCATCCCCCACCTACCTCCCCTTTAGCAAATCTCAGTTCCTTTTCTATGGTTAAGAGTCTCTTATGGTTTGTCACCCTCTCTGATTTTATCTTTATTTATTTTTTCCTCTTTCCCCTTTGATCCTCTGTTTTGTTTCCTAAATTCCACATATCAGTGAGATCATATGGTAACTGTCTTTCTCTGACTGACTTACTTCACTTAGCATAAAAGTTTATTAAAACCACTAACTTTGTGGCAATTTCCCACAGCAGCAGTACAGACTATTCATAGTCTATTGATACAGAGGTAAGTTTAAAACATCACAAAACTAGAAGAAAGAACTTAACTTTCTGGAATCAGAAAGAATTTGATTTCTGACAATTCCACTTAGTAGCCCAGGCAACTTACCTGAGTTTCAGTTGTTTCTTCTTTAAAATGAGATGTTTGTAGTAACTACTTCATAAGAATATTACAAGAATTAAGTTAAGTAATTGCTTAGACAATTAGCTTATATTATTTTTCCTAGAGGAGATTCCAGAAAAACTTTCAGGTCCAGGAAATTTTGTAAGGTTACTTTGATTTTAATGTTGGAATTGATATTATAGGGTTTAAGTTGAGAAGATCTACTGTCTAGATCTAATGGAAACCCAGCCATTTTATTTTTTTAAAGATTTTCTTTATTTAAAATAGAGAGAAAGCAGAAGGAGGGGCACAGAGAGAGGGAGAGAATCTCAAGCAGACTCTACATTAAGCATGGAGCTGGACTCAGGGCTTGATCCTACAACCCTGAGATCATGAACTAAGCCAAAACCAAGAACTGGACATTCAACCAAGCCACAAAGGCACCCCTGAAATTCAGTCATTTTATTTTTTTTTTAAGATTTATTTATTTGACAGAGAGATCACAAGTAGGCAGAGAGGCAAGCAGAGAAAGAGGGGGAAGCAGGCTCCCTGCTGAGTAGAGAGCCCAATGTGGGGCTTGATCCCAGGACCCTAAGACCATGACCTGAGCCAAAGACAGAGGCTTAACCCACTGAGCCACCCAGGTGCCCCAGCTCAGTCATTTTAAATAAATGGAATGGATATTGTTGGTGAGAATGCAAGCAGTAAAGCCACTCTGGAAAACAATGGGGATTCCCCAAGAAGTTAATAATAGAGCTACCCAACGACCCAGGAACTGCACTACTAGGTATTTACCCCAAAGATACAGATGTAGTGATCCAAAGGGGCACCTGCACCCCAATGTTCATCACAGCGATGTCCACAATAGCCAAACTGTGGCTAAAGAGCCAAGATGTCCATCAACAGATGAATGTCTAAAAAAGATGTGGTAGATATATCTATCTACATATATATATAATGGAGTATTACTCAGCCATCAGAAAGGATGACTACCTCCCATTTGCACTGACATGGTTGGAACTGGAGAGTATTACGCTGAGTGAAATAAGTCAGTCAGAGAAAGACAATTATATGGTTTCACTCATATGTGGAAGATAAGTAAGTGCAGAGGATCATAGAAGAAAAGAGGCAAAACTGAATGGGAAGTCATCAGAGTGGGAGACAAACCATGAGAGACTCTTGACTCTGGGAAACAAACTGAGGGTTGCTGCAGGGGAGTTGGGTGGGGAGCTGGGTTAACTGGATGATAGGCATTAAGGAGGGCACAGGGGCGTGATGAGCACTGGGTGTTACACACAACTGATAAATTATTGAACTCTACATCTGAAACTAATGACGTACTATATGTTGGCTAATTGAATCTTGTTAAAAAAAATTTTTTAAAGGAATGAATAAACAAGTAATCCCTTAGTGTTTTACCTGAAATTAATTCCTCACTAAGGGTTCCAACAATAGAAATAAAGTAGCCTAAGATGAAGTTCTACATAAAACCAAGAACATATTTTATTTCATCACTGATCTCATGGGGAAAAAATTCCCTCAAATGCTATTAGGCAGATAGTAAAAAAGTAAAGTTTACTATCTGCTATTAGGCAGATAGTAAAGAAAGAGATGATTGTGACTATTGGTAAACATAGGAATTGTAAAATTAATAACAAAGCCACAGCATCTATGGCCTATGTTTTAAAACTTTTAAATCTATGGCATATATTTTAACTCTACAATCATGGTTATAGTAGTAACAATGAAACTGAAGAATTTCCTTACCCAAATTCTCCAGACTGTTTTATAACTTTAGTCCACTAGCAAAGTTCAATATTGGGGAAATGTTTTTCTAAAAAACAAGTTGAGTAAATTTTTGGAACAGATGAAACAGATCTTTTAAAGAGAAATTTTTTAAAAAACATCCAGAATAGAGGAAAGACCCCTTTGTACTTAAAATCTTCAGTTTGACCTTTCTAAAGAACAACAACAAAAAATAATCACACATATAATACTAGAAAACTGTGAAAATCAAAAAGGTCTAGATGTACCAAAGGATTATGTAATTTGAAAGGATAAAATTCCTCCCTTAAAAGAACACTCGCTCACTTGCGTTCAAGCCACCCTCTATTAAGGAGATTGTGCATGAATGAAAACAAGGAAATAATATGTCAAGGAATCTACTTTGTCTTTAGGTTGGTAAGAAAAAGCACAGGAAAGAACTCTAAAATAAGAAGTTGTTAATCATTTTCATTCATGGGTATAACCAATATTTACTGATTCTCTTTTGTGGCATGTGGAAGGGAAAAAATGATATAATTCCTGCTCACAAGAAATTAGCAATTCAAAAGGATACACTGACATTTATGATGAATTAGAATACAAGATGAAATGAAATGCCATGCAAGTAATGCTAAGCCCTGCCTGTGTTCAGAAAAGAGCAAACAAGAAGAGCCAAGAAGGAAGCATCCATAGAGCAGCAGAGACTTGGGGCAAGAAGGGAACCCCGACTGCCTTTATGTTAAACATGGAGGACAAAGCTGGAATTGGAGTTTGATATATAGATGGAATACAGGTCAGTATAGATGACTGAAATGGCATCCCAAGAAGAGGAAAACGTTTCTACAAACATAAGGCAGTGAAAGGATATTCAGGAGTCATTAATTAAAACAGTTAATCATTTAGGTTACGTGGGGATATAGAATTGATGAAAAATCCACTGGAAAGAATGGTGGAAAGTCAGGTCAAATCAGAAATTGTCCTGAAATAAGGCTACAAAGTTCACATTTTATTATATATAGAAAACTTTAAAAGATTTTAAAGCAGAAATTATAATATATATTTATATACATTATGGAACATAAAACATAAAGGATATTAAATATATTTATGTATCTATTAGATGTGATAAGAAGGTATGAATATGGGGACCACTAAAGGCTGGAGCATGGAGCTCTGAAATAATCTAGATAAAATGTACTGAATACCGAACCTCAGGTGGACCCACAGGATGGGTAATGAAGAAGATGACAAAAGTCATAACTGAGGAGCATTCTTGCCCTAAATTTAAGGGGTAAGAAAGAAAAGTTGGCTGAGTTTATGTCAACAAACTTTATTAAGGACTTTCTTAAGGTAAGAAGTTACTCCTTATATGAGTTTAGACTTTGAGGAGACTCTGGCAACAAAATTATTATTACAGTACAGATTGGGGAAGCCATTACTACAAGTGATCCTGGAACAGGAGAGAAATCCGCAAAGCTGCGAGTGTAGGTATGGCGGATGGGCACTACTTCCCCAGACAGCGACGGTCAGCCAGGGAGAAGGGCTTCCTGGGCAGAGAGAAAGGCAGGAATAAAGGATTTCAAGAATCAAACGGTTCAAAATCACACGTTTTGGTTTCGGTTTCTCCATATCCTAACGCTTCCTACTTTGTGTTTTCAAAATAGCCACTCTAATGGGTGTGAAGTAGTATCTCCGTGTGGCTGCAGATACACTTCTAAACCTGCAAGATTTTTGGGAAAAATAAGTGACTCCTCCCCCAAGTCCCTGGTGCACTATGGATGTTTTCTTCCTGGTTCTTCTCGTTTGCTCTTTTCTGAGCATACGAGGGCTTTGCATTGCTTGCATGGCATTTCATTTCCTCTTGTATCATCGTCCATCACAAATGTCAATGTATTGTTTTGAACTGCTAAAGTCTTGCAAGCAAGAATTAAATCATGTTTTTCCTCCACATGCCACAAAAGAAAATCAGTAAGATAGAGTAAATCTAAACAGACAGATTACCATCAGAGAGATAGAGAACACCTCAGCGCTAATTTCCAATTATTTCACTGGGGTAATCTATGAATCCTTTAAAAAGCCAATAATTCCACAACTATGTAAGCTTTTCTAGAGCATAGGAAAATTAAAAAGAGAAAAGAAAAGACACCCATGTATTACAATATGAACATAACTTTTGTAAAAACCCAACAAAGGATGTACACACATCAACTATAGACAAATCTCACATATGAATATTAAGAAAAAATAAACTGAAAATAGGAAATATAATCCAGCATCACATTAAATGAAACCACAAGCAAGGAAAATGTAAGGATGTTTCAATATTAGATACTAAGGGGAAAAAAAAAACTTACCATCACAAATTCTGGAAAGGCATTTGATAATATTCAATATCATTAAGTTTTAAAAATCTCAATTAAATAGTAATGAAAAGATTTCTTATCTCCACCTCAAAATCAGCACCATATCTAATGGAGAAATAGCAGATGGCTTTCCCATTAAAGGCAGAAATAAGACCATGATACTCATTCTCACCACTGCCCAACAAAATTAACGAAGAGGGAAAAAAAATCAGATGTAAAAATCAGGAAAAAAAAAAAAAGGAAAAAGATTCCTATGTGTGGGTAAATGACTGGGTAACTTGAGAACCTGATTCAGGTTTGAAAAAACTGACACTACACCAACTGAAGAACTATCACAAATGTTATAGGAAATTAGTAAAGTTGTATGATACAAAACTAATACACAAATAGTGCTTATAAGAACAAAGAAAAATCAATAAAAGTTAAGATTGAGCATCATTTCCTATTTTAATGGTTACTTTTATTTCCTCTTCTGTGAACTCTAGGCTCACTCTTTTTTCAATTGTTCTAGTGTATTTTATCATTCTGTAGGAGCTCATATTTTAAGGAAATTAGCTCTTCTACAAGTTATATTTTCTTCCAATTTAATATTTACTTTTCACTTCACTTATAGTAATTTTCCCCATGAAGAATTTTTTTCCTATATGGTTGAACTTACTAGTCTTTTCGGTGGTTTCTTTTAGGACTTCTTTTTTTGTATATTAATTTTGACCCAAATGGAATATACTTTCAGTATAAGGTATATGTACAAATCTAATTTTATTTTTTTCATCTAGCTTCCCAGTTTTCTCAACACCATTTACTGAATAATCTATCATTTCCTCACAGATTTGAGACATGATCTCAAATAGTTACTCTCAAACAGTGTGGATAGGAATGTAAATTTGTACACCAATAGGCAATATGCATCAGAATTATAGTGCACAGACCCTTTAAACCAGGAATTTCTTTTCTAAGAACTTATCGCACAGATTTTCTAAGAACTTATCGCACAGATACATAAAGACAATAAATGACATGCACAAAATTATTTGCTGCTATGTGTTTTGAAAGAGTAAAAATGTGGAAATAATCTGAATGTGCAGATATAAGGAACTGGCCAAATAACAGATTTATACAGTAGAATAAAATGCAGTCATAGGTAATAAAGGTGCTTTTACATGGGAGGGTCTCCAAGACATTTTAGGCTTAAAAACAATATAGAACCCTGCCAATTTTATTCTAAAATGAGGAAAAAGAGAGTATATGCATTATATTACACACAAAATACTTCTAAAGGCAAATGTACTGGGTATGTGCGGGAAGTGGAGCAGTGGATGAAGTTCAGGATTAAGAAGTAAGTATTTCTCTCAACTCCCTTTATATTCTCTGAATATTGCATCATGTGAATATATTACCTATAGGAAAAAATTAAATAATTGGGTTAGGGAGAGGGAAAAGAAGGAAAACAAAACAAAACAAAACGCAGCAAAATGCCACCTGAAATTCTAAATTCTAATTTAGTCAACATAATCTAGAGGTATTTGGCAGAGGACTCTAAAGAATAACCATAATTTGAATATTGTTTTTAACTTCTCAACTTTAAATTGGCCCAGCAACATGTATGCAGCACCTGAGTTAATAAAAGCGACCACAGACCCAAAGCTTTCTAGTGAATTAAATTAAGTTCAGTCTTAGATCAAAATTCTATGGTAGGTCCCTCCAATAGCAACTTCTCTTTTAAAGAGAGATGCCAATTTTTCTAGTTTTCCAAAAACTTACTTAGAATTTCACTTTTATCTAGTACTGAATTAACCTCATAAAAAATCAGCTAATAATAGTTTTTAAGCCCTATTTTTCTACCCAGTTAGAGAAACTTCTATCGCCCCAGTCACTATTCAGTACTACTTTATTACAGCATCTTGGAATCCTCATTCCTCACTCTTCCCCAGTAATGGAGTTGGTATAAAATCAATAATTCTTTAAGCCCAGGGAAACTGGGTTTAATTCTAGCCCGCCTTTTTTAGTTAACTTCATGGCAAATACACATCTGCTCTCCATTTATCTTCAAAATTTAACATAATATTCTAAGGGCACCTGGGTGGCTTAGTCAGTTGGGCATCCAACCCTTGATTTTGGCTGGAGTCATGATCTTGGGGTTGTGGGATCATGCCCCCATCAGTAAGGAGTCTGACATTCTCTCTCTCCCTCTGCCCCCCACACTCACACGCCTACACCAAATAAATAAATCCTTAAAGAAAATAAAATTTAATATAATATTCTAAAATTTCAGACTATCATCACAACTAGGAATTTGATAACATACAACTTGATATTAGCTAACTGAAATCTTTCTGTTTGAGGGTCTTCCAAATGATGATAATTTAGCTGCATAAAAACAATGAAATGAATCTGTAGGGTTTCAAGCAGTGTTCAGAGCCCAGTGAAGTAAACAGGAAATAAAGTAGGATATTGGGGGGGGGGGGCGAGGGGGGGTCACTCAACTAATGGCATGAAACTGGAGGTGTTGCAAATCTCCTAAAACAATTAAAGGCTTTAAGTTTACAGGGGTTTTTTTTTTTATTTACTTGATAGACAGAAATCACAAGTAGGCAGAAAAGCAGGCAGAGAGACAGGAGGAAGCAGGCTCCCCGCTGAGCAGAGAGCCCCATGCAGGGCTCAATCCCAGGACCCTGAGATCAGACCTGAGCCGAAGGCAGAGGCTTAACCCACTGAGCCACCCAGGTGCCCCTACAGGATTTATTTTTAAAGAAAAAAAAAATACCTCATCTTCTTTGAATAGAACTAATATTGGAACAACACTCTAAATGGCCTTTATCTAACTTACAAGATAGTAAGTTTCAATGTACCTATGATTCTCCCAGCATAGATGAACACAGATACTTCTGAGTTGTGGGGAAATTTTTCTGACATATAAATGTAGAGCCAAAAATTAACCAAGATGAAATGAAACGTAAGCTAAATAGTCACTAAGGAAAATCTAACTTACCTAACAATAAATAAATATTGTCATTTTTTTCCAACTATATTCCTATGTCAGGACATCCTACCAGACTGATTGCTTTAAATTATTGACCTTCCATTGTCCTCTAACACTTCTCTGAAAATTATCCAGGAGTGTCTGCCTGACTGAATTTTGTTTTCTGCTGGGGAAATAAAGTTTAAACTTATACTTTAACTTTCACCTTTAACTTCCATCCACTTAAACTTTCACCTCATTTGTCACTTTCAGACATTTGCAAAATTATCCTGAAAATGTTATCCTGAAGTTATATTCCCTGAAATCAAAGCTTAAGAAGAGAATCTCATCTTTGTAATGCAACCCTTATTTTCTCACTTTTGTCTTCCCTAGTACCGATTTCCCCATGAGCCTAATTTATTTTGAGGGCCAATCTGAGAAGGATAGGAATAACATTACCAGCTAGAGTCCAAGATACCAATCAGAATGGCAATTAGGCCTGTCACAGACTTGAACTGCCAGGCCATTTTAAGCTCTCTCTCTACCTACTCACCAGTTCCAGGAAGCATCATGACTAAGGCTCACCTTGGCATACGTTTAAGCTCAGAACCAGTTCTCCTCACTCACTCACTGGCCCACTGAATTTTGGCCTTGAAGCCCCTCCCATGGTGACTCCAGATAGTATGCCTGTTCCCCTGGCCACCTTATAAAACTGAACCCTGTGCACTCTTTAGGTCTCTAGAGCTAGACCACCTTGGCAGATTTTCTACCACATAACGACATCTCAAATTGGTCACCTTCCCATCCTACTTCTAAAAGGATTTTTATGTTTCTCTGCTCAACCGCCTAGCCCTAGACTTTCACAGACTTACTCAGTGAGCTACTTTGCTATACTCTGTTCTACCCAATTCCTCTTGATACAACTCCTCTCTTGAACTGGGCCTGCATTCTAGCCTTAATCCTTCTTGCCCTCCTACCATAGGTAACAATAAAGAGTGGGGGGTGGGGGGGAAATGCATTCTCCATACAGAAAACCTCATGTATTTTGAGCTATTAATACAACTAGTCTCTAGTAAGATAAGATTCATGTAGATGTGAATATTCCTCCAAATCAATCATCTCAAGTTTTTACTCAGGGGAAGAAAATGAAATGAAATTAAAATGAAAAAAGATATGTACATCCTTTGTGAGTCCTACAACATCTGCAACACCCACTGACACACAGAGTCACTAACATTTTCCAGATCTTAATAAGTCTTTGCAAACCTAAGTTTGGATAGCTATACATAAACTAATTTGGCTTAGAAGGACTAATTAAAAAAATTCTGTGGCCATTTTAATAGACCCTACTTACTTAAAACTGATCTTGTGTTATCTTATAGAGACCTAGTAAAAGCAAGATTCGACAGGGCACAAGACAAAAACTGAGAAAGTTCTGGGAAGCAGTACTCAACTGGAAATAAAAATAATTACTTCAGGGGCACCTGGGTGGCTCAGTGGGTTAAGCCTCTGCCTTCAGCTCAGGTCATGATCCCAGGGTCCTGGGATCGAGCCCCGCATCGGGCTCTCTGCTCGGCAGGGAGCCTGCTTTCCCCTCCTCCTCTCTGCCTGTCAAATAAATAAAAATCTTAAAAAAAATTAAAAAATTAAAAAAAATAATTACTTCAGAGAAAACTTCTAGACCTGATGCAATACAAAGCTAACGCATCGGTTCCGCAGAGATACTGATGACCTTGACGTTTCCAAAAGGGAAGAGCATGGTACAGTGTCATGTATAAGAAAACACTGGAAGTATCCAGTTAGGTAAGAATTGGGATCTTGGGGCATGGGTAGGGTGAATGAATGATAATACAATTCCCCCATCTTCAAGCATTGATGGAAGAAACACGTCTCGCAACAGGGTAACAGTCAACACTCTCAGGAACTACGGGAACACTCTTGGAAGTGGGACAACATCAAAAGCATATAGGAAATTTGAGAGGGAGTGCCAAAGAGACTGCCGTGGTTGATAAAATCCACCAAATGGACACAAATTTGCAAGCACAACTGTCGCACTTTACCTAAGAGATGTGTTCTGTCATTAACTGCTCACCATAAAGATGTGCTGTCACCGCTGCATTAAAACAGAGAACAACCCAGCACCCAGAATTACTACGGAGGGAGAAAGAGGGAAGGAAGCCCTTGCCCCAGAAGAATAAAATGTCGCAACTTTCAGTAGTGTCCTAAGCCAAATATTCACAAAAAGATCTCTTGCCAAGAAAAAAATACTTTCCTAATTTGTTTCTTTTGTTGTGTTTTGCTTTGAATTTTAAAAGTTCTTTTTTGTTTTGTTTTAAGGGCAAACTCATAAATATTTACAGAGATCTTACTAAGCAGAAAAAGAGATTAGAAAATGTTTTTGAATGAATGCAACATGTTTCATGTAAATTGAATTATACAATCAATTTTATATTAAGGAGAAAGAACTTATAAGTCACAAAATATACCTCCTTAATGGAACAACATCTTAAAGATTTTTTTTTAATTTATTCGTTTGACGGAGAGAGAGAGAGAGAGAGACAGCAAAAGCAGGGGAAGCAGCAGACAGAGGGAGAAGCAGGCTCCCCGCCGAGTAGGGAGCCCAATGAGGGGCTCAATCCAAGGACCCTGCGATCATGACCTGAGCTGAAGGCAGACGCTTAATGGACTGAGCCACCAGGCGCCCCTGGGACATCTTAAATGATATGAGAAGTTAAGATAAATTTATTATGGTTCAAGTTAGATTTAATAAACACACTGGCACCTAAAACAGCCAGCAAAAACTATATAGTAGTATTAGATGTCACTAAGTAAAATTATTAATAGTTAATAGTAAGTCTTTATTTCAAGATTTTAATTTAAACATATCACACATACTGCTAACCATTTAAAATCCTGTTTATTACAGGGTCTTATAAAACCTACTTTTCTGTTTTCTTTCATGTCCAAGATTGAGTAAAAGTTGATCACTTACCATTTCATAAATACCTAAGATTGAATCATACTTGTATTTTATTGGATAATGATAGTTTGTGCAAAAGCCACATTTGTGTTTTACTGAAAAACAAGATGGTTTCTAAAAAATAAAAAACACTTTCACTTTAGTCATTAAAAGCCTCCTTGCAACAGTGTCACCACAGAGACATTTAAATTTTGTTGTTTCTGATAGTCTTATTCATTAAGAAGTACTCAGTGGGGAAAAGAAACTTTTAAAAACATGATTCTTTGACAATGGTTTACACTTAAATAGGTTTCATCCCCAAATTACATAACTTTTTAAATAAATATAGACTAATCTCCATTTGTTCCATTCTCTTCACATTGTGTCATTTCTCTAGAAACTTAGTAGCCCCAGATAGAACTATCATACACATAATTAAGGAAGCCCTTAGCCCCCAAGGGTGAAAAGCTAGGAGTTTTGTGATTCATCAAAATTCAGCTATAAATTGGGCATCAGAAATACTCTTATCACCCCTTAAAATTTTAGAAATAATCTCAAAAAAGATATACATCCTCTTAGTTTTTGGTTTACTGACAAGCTAACAACTCGTGAAGTTATACAATTAAAATACATTTTCAATACATCATAGTAAGGATTATTTTAAGGTTAGAGTTAAGGTAAGAATTAGAGTTAGAACTTATATAGCTTTGTGATTTTTACATAAATTCCATATAGGTCAAAGAGAGGCTTTTATTAAACAGAAGTTAAATGTGTACTCTCTAGCAAGCCACCACTAGTTAATAACTCCCATCTTGTACTTAAAATTACATTGAATAGAGGCACCTGGGTGGCTCAGTTGATTAGGGAGCTGTCTCTTGATTTAGGCTCAGGTCATGATCTCAGGGTCCCGAGATCAAACCCCATTTGGGGTTCCACACTCAGTGTGGAGTCTGCTTGTCCCTCTCCCTCCCGCTCTGCCCCTCATTACCCCCAGCCCCCAATCCCCCTCCTCCAGCACACACTCTCTCTCAAATAAAATCCTTAAGGATAAAATTATATCAATTAAAGAATAATTACAGTAGAAGTTGTTGAAGAAGAATTAGAAAGGAAATAACGAAAATATAACAAGAGCTCTAAAACATGGTATGGTTATTTGAAAAAAGAGAAACTAGGGAATTACGATTATTAATCCTAATTTTCCTATAAATTCTTTGGTACAGTACCTTAACCTGCTTTTTATTTTCCTAATTGATAAGGAGATAATACATACCACCTTTTTTAGTAGGGTTGTATGAAATATAGCCAACTTTGTTTCCAATCATCTTAAAAGCAACTTAAAAGTGAGATGATAACCTCTGAAACAAATAATACATTATATGTTAATTTAAAAAATGGGACAATAATTGTTTTGACATGACTATCAATCAAAAGGATATAAGAGATGAACTGACAAAATCCAATGCTGTAATAAATAACCTCTGATAAGAAGTTCTAAGTGCAGGTTGAGGTAGAAATTGTGTCACACAAACAGCATCACTCTATCCAGTTCCTTTAATATTTTCAATTCCCATTTCAAAATTCCTGCCCATATTTATGATTTTCAGCTTGGAATCAAAGTCTAACCTTGGCTATAAAGTCACTACTTTTATTGTCTTGGAAAACATACATGTGCAAAGAGAAAAAACAAAATGTTATAATTCATACTTATTCTAAGCACTGCCAAAATTCAGAATCACTCCCCATTTCCTTGTGCAGCACTTTCCTATTGACAAGGATATTTTTAATTCAAAGTTTCCAAAATCAAAATGTTAAATTTATTTTATTTTATTTCTTTTCAGTGTTCCAGCATTCATTGTTTATGCACCACACCCAGTGCTCCATGCAATACGTGCCCTCCACAATACCCCCACCAGGCCCACCCATCCCTCTACCCCCCTCCCCTCCAAAACCCTCAGTTCGTTTCTCAGAGTCCACAGTCTCTCATGGTTCCTTTAAATCTTTTCTTTCCCAGAAAGGTTAGAATTGCTTTAAAACTAGGTTTAAAAAAAAAAATGAAAGTACAAACCTTAACTGCCTATTTAAAAAAAGTATCTTAGGGACGCCTGGGTGGCTCAGTTGGTTGGGCGGCTGCCTTCGGCTCAGGTCATGGTCCCGGCGTCCTGGGATCGAGTCCCACATCAGGCTCCTTGCTCGGCAGGGAGCCTGCTTCTCCCTCTGCCTCTGCTTACCACTCTGTCTGCCTGTGCTCGCTCGCTCTCTCTCTCTATAACAAATAAATAAATAAAATCTTTAAATTAAAAAAAAGTATCTTAAATATTAATTAGCATTAAATAGGCTCTTCATTAAAAGGGTGTGGGGGAGAGAAAGCCAGGGAGGCGAAGTATTCAGGAATGTCCGCTGAAAGAATGATTCGTTAGGAGACTTCCCTACAGGCTTCTAGTTGGAGTAAGAGTCAATTCCCATCTTCCTACACTCTCCTCTGGAAAATCCCTGGTGAGCTACCATGGAATAGGATCAAAACCCCACAAGCATCACCTAGCAACTGTAATTTCCCTCTGCAAAGTCAGAGAGAAGAAGAAAGTACTATATAGAACCTACAGAATTACTCTAATATTTAAGTAAGGGAGAGACAAAGCTAAGGGAAAAATACACTGTTAAACATTCACTTGGTGGGGGTGGGGGTGGGGGTACTCAGAAGTCATGAGTAAACATAAGAATCTTGAATCTTGACATTAAGTTCCAAAGTTGGGAGAAAAAGTCAGACCATTTTATTTCAGGTATGAAATTTAAGTAGGAAGTAGAAATTTAGTGTAGGTACAAAGTATGTAGTTGCACCAAACTCTTACAAATATTTAAATATTGCTAGGTTATGCTAATACTCGTCAATAAGTATGTTTTTATATTACAAAACTGTTTTTACTGTCATTATAATTAGGAGAATTAATAGAATTCGTTTCTTAAATCAAGATGAAAGTGTCCCATAGAAAACCAGACCACCAACACATCCTGCTGGAGACATGGAGATGTGCCACTCAGACTCCCTTTCAAGAAGGAACTCTTCATCCAGTGACAATGGGTGTAGTTAACGGCAGGCCTAGGGGAGGTCAGCACCTTTGTGTCTGCCTCAGTTTTTGCACCCAGGTCATGCCCTTCTCAAGATACCATCAGCCAAGGACAGAGTAAGACCATGGTAAAGAGCCTTGCCACAGAGTACCCAACACAAAACTCCTCCAAAACCAGCAGTCTGTGCTTCAGGTTCCCACTGGGCTGAGAGACCTGTCAGATCTCCATCACAATCCTACCCACTGACTGCCTGCCCAATCCCATTTTCTCCCTTTTCCTTTCAAAGTCTTAACCCCCAGTAGACCTTCTGCATCCAACTCAGGCTCAGAGTCTGCCCCTCAGAGAATCCAGGTCATGCAGTAGATGATTCATGGTCCAAGAAAGCAGGCAGTAGAGGTATTGCGGATGGGTAACTTACTGGCCAGGGGCAATAAGGGCACATTCCGGGTGGTGTGCTTGGACAGGCAGTCCCTTCTCAAAACACGTTCCCAACGGCTAAACCTTGGAAATGGGTACATGTGGAAAAGGGCCATGGCCAGCGTGATAGGATTCAGGGGTCTGAAAAGTCAAGAGGGACAATACATATAAGGCCAGTGGAAGTAGCCAATAGTTACAAAATTACATTGACTCCTCTAAGGGGTCATGAAAGGTGAAGACAGTTAAACAACTAAAAACAAAATGGAAAGGCCATAAGGCCTCTTTGGCAGTTTCCAAAAAGGCCTTTATTTCCTCTTTTCCTGAAGTGGGAGAACAGGAAAAGCTAATGACCAAACTCAGGATTTAATAGTCAGAGTCTCCCAATTTCAAAAAAGACTGAATGCTCAGCTGAGCTAGATGATGCCACGATTAGGACCCTGGTAGGAAAACCTGAGGCTCCACATGACATGGGAGTGAGCACCTGGGTAGAAGCCTGTGAAGAGTCTCTCTCCAGACTACTCTTAAACTGAGAACGTGCAAAGGTGATCCAGCCCTCCCTAGTAAGATTTAGCACTTTTCCCAGGGAAGAACAACATGTGGAACTCCACACCCTGCTAAGCAACGAGAGCCCCTACTCAGGATCTGTCCTCACCTCCTCTTACACCAGGTCACGAATAAATACAGGATTCAGCTGCAACAATAATACAGCCAGGGCACTCTGGGTCTCAGAAACAGAGACCATATCCAAAAAGACATGCAAGAATCAGTCAGTATATATTAACAAGGATACATAATATCTACTGACTCATTTTTTTTTCCCTACTAACTCAGTTTTGAGGATGCTTAACCCAGGAGGCTGCACCATAGGCCTGGAGTTATTATTAACTAATGTAGGGAGACAGTCTTAGTATATAGGATTGATGTTCTGGCAAGGGCCCTAGGAGATGGTATAAATTAGCAGTTAGGGGGGCTCCTAGTAGCCTGGAGAAACTGATGGCTCATGCTAAGCAAGGCTGAACAGCCTGAATTACCATAGCAGATGGTATAGAAAAGGAATAAAAGGCTTATGAGTCAGGTACATTGGTCCAGCTATATTATGAAAGGCCTGACAACCCACCCAAGGATTCTAAACCATGAGAAGACCCAGAGGTCACACCATTCATCACAGCCATCAGGAATGAGCTGATGAGAGCAGCACCATCATTATTAAGAAGTTCAAAATGGCTCCTTCCCCTACAGACCAGAGTTGATGGTAGAAGAGGCCATAATAGAATGTGGTTCATTGATAGCAATGAAGTGGATGGGCCTCTAATGCAGGGGAGAGGATGTGAGTGTACTTAATCACAAAAGCCAGGGTTGCAGTCAACATAATAAATGGCAAGGTCAAATGGCTACATATATGAATTTTTCAACAAATGACACTGAAACAATTAAATATCCATATGCAAAATAAAGAATCTCAACCCTTACCTCAGACCATAAACAAGGCTAACTCAAAATGGATCAAAAGCTAGATGCAAAGGCTACAGTTAAAATTGTAAAACTTCTAGAAGAACATCACAAGGTTCTCAGGATGCCATGCACCAATGACTGAGCAAGCCTCTGGTACAAGGATCCAGCCATGCCTGTCCAACAGGGGACTCCTCTAGTGAGCAATCTTTGCTCCCCCATTCCCATGGAGCTGTAGAGACTGTCAGATCAGCCGCATGCTGAGCACTCCCATTGCCCAACCCCACTTTTGCCCCTTTCCTTTCACAGGTGTTACAGATAAATCTTTTGCTCTCCTAACTTCATCTCAGTATCTGCTTCCTATTTTCTTATTTTTAAAAAACAATTTCCCTCTTTCAAAACATGCTACAAATGTTCCTGGTTCTAAAAAGCTTAGAAGTCACCTCTCCACCTAACAATAGATAAAAAGCTAAAAAGACTGAAAAAGGAAAAAATCAGCTTTTCTTGGATCCCTGAGAGAGGAAGACACAGAACAAACCAACTGCCCCCAAGGACTGGAGAGACAAATACAGAGTCACAACTGACCAGAGCAGAAATCTTCAAGCAGAAACCTCCACAGGAACCAGTTCCAGGAAAGGTAAATCCTGTCTAACCAACAAATTGCTGGTGGCTCAGTATGGCCAACTCAGTATGGAGTTAAAAACTCCAGAGAGACTCACTCATATGGAGGTACCACAACATCATGATATTTACCTCCAGGAGCCTAACCAGTCCCCACAGTAAGTACCAGAGAAAAATCCCCTTGTGCTTCCAGCAGGGGAGGGTAGAAGGAACAATTCTGAAATACATGAGCACACTTCAGTCTTCTTAATAAGGCTGCTCACAGGGAAAACTGGTTAACCAGAGCCCAAATGAACCACAGTAGAGGGGCTATTATCAGAGCCTAACTGCCCTGGGGGAAGGAAAATGCCCAACTCCAGCCCACTCTGCCATCCTGTCTCACCTAAGGGAGAAGAAAAAAACAACTGAGAAACTTTTGTAAAGTTCACAGTCTAGAGGCACAGGATAAAAGATTGAGACCTAATCATAAGACGAGAGAATGCTTTCCCTCCCCCAACACTTCACCACCACATTATTAAAGGCCTATTTGCAGTAGTTCCTTTTATCTGATACATCGTGTCTGACTATAAGGGAAAAAAAATCACAAGGCAAACCAAAAGACAAAAACAGAATTTGAAAAGAGAAAGCAAGCATCAGAACCAGACATGGCAGAGATGTTGGAATTACAGACTGGGAATTTAAAACAACTATAATTAATATGCTAAGGGCTCCAATGGATAACACAATCAGCATGCAGGAAAAAAATAAGCAATGTAAGCAGAGAAATGGAAATCCTAACAAAGAACCAAAAAGAAATGCTTGGGTTAAAAATCCCTATAGCCAAACTGAAGAACGCCTTTGATGGGCTCATTGGTAGACTGGACACAGCTGACAAAAGAATATCTGAGCTGGAGGATATGTCAATAGAATCCTTGAAAACTAAAAACCAAAAGAGAACAATGACAAAAAAAAAAAAAAAAACCAAACCTAAAAAACACCAGAATAGGATATCCAAAGACTGTGTGGGATAACTACAGAATGTGTAACATACATGTAATGGGAATACCAAGAAGAGAAGAGAAAAGGAACAGAAGAACTATTTGAAACAATAATTTCTAAGAATTTCCCCCAAATTAATGTCAGAAATCAAACCACAAATCCATGAAATTCAGAGAACACTAAGGAGGACAAGTGCCAAAAGAAACCCCAAACAAACTAACAAAATACCCTATATCTGGACATATCATCTCCAAACTACAGAAAATCAAAGACAAAAAATCCTGAAAGAAGTCAGAGGAAAGAAACACTTTATCTGTAGAGAAACAAAGCTAAGAATCACATCTGATTTCTTCAACCACGCAAGCACGAAGAGAGAGGAGTAAAATGCTTAAGGTGTTTGGAGAAAAAAAGCCACTAACTAGAATTCTGTACCCTGCAAAATTATCTTTCAGAAGAGAAGGAAAAACAAAGACTTCCTCATACAAACAAAATTGAGGGATTTGTTGCCAACAGACTTGACTTGCAAGAAACAAAGTTCTTTAGAGAGAATAAAGAACTTACGTAAATCAAGTTCTACATAAAGGCAGAACATCAAAGAAGGACTAAGTCTAGGTAAAATAAAAATGTTTATTTTTCTTACTCTTAATTATCTAACAATAAGAGTTTGTTCAAAGTAATAATACTACCAATGTATCTGATTATGCATACTTATGAGTATATCTTATGTATGCTTATATAGGTAGCT
This sequence comes from Taxidea taxus jeffersonii, assembly GCA_003697995.1. Classification (NCBI taxonomy): domain Eukaryota; kingdom Metazoa; phylum Chordata; class Mammalia; order Carnivora; family Mustelidae; genus Taxidea; species Taxidea taxus. Next base: position 41,831 of record RCUC01156127.1, on the reverse strand, counting down.
TATATATAAGAGAAATGAAAGACAACAGTGATACAGGGATAATAGGGAGGAATTAGGTTTGTTTTGCTATTATAAGGTACTCACACTACCCATGAAGTGATATAGTGTTATTTGAAAATGAACTAAAATTGGCTGTAAATATATATTGCAAACTCTAGGGCAACCATTTAAAAAGTAAAAATAAAATAACTGATAGATAAGAAAGGAGAGAAAATGGAATCATATGAAATGCTTAGTTAAAACCACAAAAGGCAGAAAATGAGTGGAAAATAAAAATAGTACAATGGCAACAAATAAAAAACAGTAACAAATACGGTAACTATTAATCTAACTCTATCAGCAACCGCTTTACACATCAATGGTCTAAATGCACCAATTGAAAGACAGAGATTGTCAGAGTTGACCAAAAACCATACTATACTATATGATTCCAACTACATGCCATTCTGAGAAGGCAAATCTATGGAGGCAGTAAAAAGATGAGTGGTTGCCAGGGTCTGTGGGAGAGGGCTGAATAGGTACAACAGGAGGATTTTGAAGCCAGTAAAGATATTCTGTATGATACCATAATGTATCTGTATGATACCATAATGATGTCATTACATATCTGTCCAAACCCACAGAATATATAATACCAAGAGCTAACAGTAACGTAAACTATGGACTTTGGGTCAATGCAGATTCATCAACTGTAAACTGTGCATGTGGGGGGACAGGGAGTACATGGGAAATCTCTGTATTTTCCCCACAATTTTCCTGTGAACCTAAAGCTGTTCTAAAAAAAAAAAAAAAGTCTTATTTTTTTTTAAAGTGCTAGAAATTCTGTATCTTGAATCCTATTCTTAAAATTATAAGGTAAATTAACATATTAAAGTTGCTGAAAATTCTCACCCCACACACACAAAAAAAAACTTGCTGAACTTATTTTACTCAGCACTTCCTAAAATAATTTGACTATGAATCCCTTTTCCTCCTAATAACCAACACCCCACAGAAGTATGCTCTATGGAACACACTTTGGGAAATATAAACTAAGTGGCAATTTACCAGATTCCAAATATGGCCTTTAAGAAAAAATAAACAATCTCTTAAATCTTATCCTGCAATTGCAAATCTATAAAATAAAAGCATCACATGAAAATGAATTACAAATTTACATAGTTAACTAATTCTAATTTGTTGCATCCTTGAACATATTTGAAAAAGTATTGAGATCAAAACTTTCCAATATTTTATAAGGATCTGCATCAGGAATTTTCAAAAATAGGACAGCTGACTATCTTGGACTCTCATATTTAAGTTAATTGGCTCTGGGGTTATTCAAATGGTGGAAAATACCTTTCAGGCTACCTTCCTTCCTTTCCATTCTTACTCTGCTCAAATTACATCCCTCAGTCAAAGAAGGTTCTTCACAATCTGGCCTCACCTTATCAGCCTAATTTCTGACCACTTCACAGATATTTCCTCTTAGTCCTTGACCACCAAACATTCTGGATCTAAGGCCCTACAGCACATTTTCTCTGTACTTTGTGCCCACAGTCTATTAAACATTTTCTTATGTATGTTTCTTTTTCTGAAGCAGATTATCAGACCCTTAGTGACTGGAAGAAAGCCTGCCCTATACATCTCTATAACCTCATCAGCTAAGATGATAGGAGATGACAGGAGGACTTCCCTTTTCCTGCCTGAGGTACCAGTCTCAATTTGTCTGTTCTTATTCATATCAAAAATCTACTTGAGATCATTGTTGTATGTAAGCTCACAAGCCAAATACACAGTTTCATTGCCTTTTTTTAAATCTATCTTTTATCTTGGCTACACAAGATGAACCAATGTTCTTTTCCCTCTATAGGCAGTACAAGTGCCTTCCAGGTCACAGATAGACACAGTCATATGTTCTCCTAAGATATATCCAACCAAAGCTCCATATCCACATGCAACTGCAGGGGACAGTCTTTACATAAAAGATGTAAAGAAAATCCAAAATATTAGATAACTAGAGTGACCGTATAATTCATAATCTAAACGACACATTGCTGAAAGTGAAGACTACTAATCATTAAACCAGAACAACACACAAATTAATTATGTCCCAGTAAACCCCCTCAACCCATTCTATCTACTCTCTACTTTATTTCTGTAACAAGTTTGCTAAGAAATTGCATGTCACTCGTTCAACATTTATTTAATGCCTGCTGTGTGTTTAAAAAAAAAATATGCAAGGCAAATATAGTCCTTGTATAACTAAAATAATTATAAATTGTGATTTTAAATACTTTAAAGAAAAAAAAAAAACTTTAGAAAAGAAAGGAACTACTACTAGAGAGAGGCTGTTCACAAAAGACCTGTCTAGAGTGGTGACATTTGAACAGTGACTCGAAAGCTGAGTCAGATTAGCTATAGGAATGTCTGGGAAATGGAAAGTAGGGGAGACTTCCAAACTCAGAGAACAGCATGTGCAAAGGCCCTGAAAGGAGAAAGTTTAGTTTAAGTGAGAAAATGAAGAAGACTTGTCTTCTCATAGTTTAGCGAAGAAAAGAATACATGTCTGGGGCAGACAGAAGAGGTCAGAAGTCTTGCATTTCTGATCTAAAATTCTCAAGGAAAAGGAAAGTAGAATCTTAACTGTCATTGCACAGAGCAGGGTGAATATGAAGCATTTCCTCTACTGCCCTCTTTAGCATAAGGTCACCCAAAGAGGTAAATTAAGTCAAAGAAGAAGAAAGGATAGTAAAATGAACTATGTGAACACCAGGACATAACAAGGAGGGTGGAAAAAAAGTAGAACCCTCCTACCACACAATAAGCTTCCTCACTGGGTGTCACTATGTTTTCCTCTCCAAAGTTGGGAGCTGATGTCTCTTTCTTCTGCATCTTCAAAAGTCCTTCAGCATCATGACTTTTCCAAGTAGCCACAGCATGGGGAAAGTTCATAGTACTTTTAAGTTTGAATAAGATGTAAAATTAAGATTGCACAATTATACTAAGGGAAGCAGAATGCATTTCTTCTACCACAATTTGGATACATACTTCTGAGTGTCAGGGGTTTTATCAAGAACAAAGGGAAGCACAAATCCAGGGAAGAAATTACAGGTCAGGGTAAAGCCATTTTCAAATGTAAAAAAATAAACAATATTAAGCCTAAACATGAATTAATTTTAAAAGAAAAGAGACTCCAGCATAATGTGGGGGTCCAGGAAAACTTTGAGCCTTATTCTAGTGTTTTGGGTTCAGCAAAATACATTTTGCCAAACGCTTTCCCCCTTAATTCAGAAAAGGCATGCATATTTCAAAGGAAATTTAATCCATATGTTTCTGATTCATTTACACTTAATTCATCAAAATGTTGTTTTGTAAGAGTTATTTGGTGTCCAAGAAGTCTTATAAGACTCTTCTCTTTGAACCAGAAAGCCTTGCGTTGCCAGGACGAAATGGAACTTTATATGCAAAAAGCGTAGGGACCTGGTGTTCCTCTAGGAAGTTTGGCCCATAAACTAGATTCTACTCTACTCCTAGAGTCTTGAGGTCAAGAGTAACAGGTAATGCTGAGATATAGCAGGGAACCTTTAGCTAGCTAAAGAGGAAACTGTCAAACAACACTCCCCAGTGAAACAAACTCATCATTCTGTTATTGAGAAGCAAGGTTGTTTTTCTTCTTTTTTTTCACATTTTTTTATTATGGAAAACCATTCCAATGTTTCAACAAGAAAACGAAGGACTTTGGTCCTTAGCATGGAATGTTATACTTAGTTATTAACCATGAATAAATATGTTATTTTATAAAACAATGGGCAAAGTGTATTTCCTCTGGTATTCCAAGCATTCTGTTATACAAATTGTGAGCTTCCTCAATGCCTTCATGTACTTCACTACTTGTTTTGGGCCCTGAGAATGCTTTCCTTAAATCTAAATGATGTTCACATTTTCTACTAACCAGTAGGCTTTTTTCTCTTTGGGCATGTACTTACAGAATTGGTTCTTCTGTCTTCGTGTGTGTGTGTGTGTGTGTGTGTGTGTGTGTTAAGAAGCATGCAAAGTCTCTACATTTAAAGACATATTAGCCTGTGATGCATTTACTGTGCTTATTAACTTGATTGTGCATACATTATGGCAACAGTTCAAAACATCTTTTCCAATGATCCAAATAACATGATACAGTTACAGTGCTATCCCTTGATAGATGTGGGAAAGCCCACAGTCTCTTGAATGACAATGAGACACAGGGATCTAAAAATACAGACCTCAGACTTAAAATGACTATGAAGATTTCCTATGATCAAAACCATAAAATAGTTCAGTGAAAATAACTCAAGTAAAATATTGAAAAGTAACAAAAGCAGTTGCTATTAATGTTTTAACTACTCAATTTAAACTAAAAAAAAAAGTGATCTGAAAAAAGCACACTATAGATTTGTATTCTTTAATAATACTATCATTGGTCTTCATAATCAATATTATCTAGTGGTAGAATTTTTTTTAAGCAATCCAATGTGGGGCTCGAACTTTCAACCCCAAAATCAAGAGTCGCATGCTCCACCAAGTAAGCCAGCTAGGTGATATAGTTTTAGGCATTTTGAAATGATATAATTTTTAACACTTCTTTTAAATCTAAAATATTAGTGTTACATAACTTAAATCTCAATTTTAAAAAATCCCAATTATCTGCACAAAAATTTTGCTGAATGCAGACTACGCATTAAAGACAAAGATTGATGAATACTGAAATGTATTAAGAGCCTAGCATGCAAACAACAGTTTTTACTAAAGGGTTCAGCTGTAGAGTGCAAAGCATAAGATTTGAAACTTACAGAATTATCTTATTTCTTACTGTTAATTATATTAAGAGAAAGAAGCAGCTACAAAGAAGACTTGGATTAGGTCCTAGCTCTACCATTTAGGAACTGTTCACTTAGGCATTGATTTTTTTGTTTGTTTGTTTTTTGTGATTTTTTTTTTTCATTCTCTATGACTCAGATTCCTTATCCTTAAAATGGGTAAAATAGTATTTTAATCTCAAAGAGCAGAGTAGTAAACACATGTGCATTAAAGTAATGCTAGCTGCTACAACAAATAAATAACCAAATTATAATAACTTGAACATGACCAAAATTTATTTCTCGTGCACATACAGTCCGACATGGGTTTTCTTGATTGTCACGGGGCTCTACTCCAATCAGGGACTTTGGAACCAAGGCTCTTTAAATCTGGTAACCCCACCCTTTCCAATGCCTCACTTCTAAGATTGCCATGCTTTCTTTCTCAAACCAGCAGAAAAGGAAAGGGCAGAGAGCATCACATGTGGGAAGATTTTTATGGTCTAGACCTAGAAGTGGTACACCTCACTACTATTCAGCTGGGAAAAACTAATCACATGACCACACCTAACTACAAATGAGTATGGAGATGTACTAGCTGGGTGGCCAGGCAGAGAGGAAACAGGATGAGAAAAAACTAGCCACTCTCTGCCACATGTAAAGTGCACAGCACTCTTCCTTTCATGTAATAAGTACTCAACAAATGTTGCCTATCTTTTTGGCTATCACCATTATTAATAAAGTTTCTCTTAAGCATAGACATTTGGCTCAGAGGACACCAGCCTCATTGACAGGGCAGGTGAATACATATTTTTCTAATGGCTCAGAGAAACTCATATATGTTCAAAATTAAAATACAATAGCAAAACTTTTTTGAGAAGAAGCTTTACACTTAATGACTAGATACATCAAATACGTTTCCAAACAAAAGACTATATATATTCTTAAATACGACTATGGTAATGAAAAGAATCAAGCAGGCTTTTCAGGCTCCAAATGTTCAAAGATCCCAGCTTAGTGGATTAGAACAATATCCTTAGACACGGGTATTTCAAATACCACTATGGCAACCCCCAAGCTGCTGTCCAAATTCTTTTGCTGCATTATCTTCCTGTTGCAAAGCATACAGTTTCCATGGTGTACAAACTGAAAATTGTTTTGTTTTTTTGTCTGCGGAGTTCCCATTAAATTAATGTTTTCTATCATGGAAAAAAAGCTTATGCAGTCCACCAATATCTTCCAGTAAAGATTTAGAACCACACCTATTTTTCTTCAAGGAAAGACTTAAAACTATACCTGCCTCCAGGGCAATGTGGGAAACCTCCTAAAAGATCGTTCCTTTCTTCTTAAAAGAAAATACTTTTTGAAAACTTTAAGTAAAGGAAAAGTTCAAGATTTCTCAGGGTCTGTCTGGTTCTAATGGTAAAGCATTGCCAATCCAAGGGACAGATTTCAGCAGCTTTAAAAAGAGTTTGTTAATTAAAATCACCCTTCTCTTAACTTGCCTCTTTTTCTGTCTCTTTAGTTGGCTCAACTCGTCCATTAGTATAATATTAAACAAATGAAAACAAAGGAAAAATGAAGCGAGGTTCTTTCTATGCATATTTCTAAGACCAGGCAGTGTGTGCTCCAAAACCATGTCCACAGAGCCAAAATTGTTGAGAAAGTAGAGCAGCTTTTTAGCTGATTGAAAACTACTTGTATTTAATGCTTGTTTTATGTACCCAAAACAATTCATACCCTTGCAGTTTAAAAAGTAATAGCAAAGCAGACACTACTAAGAGACAGTACTCCTTTCCACATACAAGGCTTTGACGGGGCCTCTGAAACATACCCAAGAAAGCAAGCTGCCTCTTAATCCCATCAGAAAATACCTAAGGAGGCCCCACATTACTTTCCCCCAATAACTTGTTAACCTTGGAAAGAAAAGCTTTCTGAATGTCCCCAACAACCTTGGCTTTCTGATCATGTGATCAGAGAAAGAACTGCACTCTGGCTTTCATTAGTCTGAGGACATCTGCAAGGAGAACTTACAACACAAAACAATCTCGGTCGCTGATCTTGTTCTCTCATCTGGACCAAACACTGTCAGTGTCAACAACTGCAGTAAACAGCATGGGGAGAGTTAATGTAAACATTTCAGAAATCATAAGCTTAATATCATTGTTCAGAAGTTGGACCAAGCTATGACTAAACTCTTCTGCACTGGAGACCGAGACCGCAGGCTAGAGACTGACTTTGATATATTTCCAGAAAGAAAGTGTATCCAAACCTGCACACTGGGAGAAAAGTAAACAATCCCGGCAGACGTGGCAACAGGTACGGGGGTAGGGGTTGCGAGGGGGGAGTGGCGATTCATGCAGAAGGCAGGACAAGACACAGTAAAGCCTGGATCAGGTGGGAGGCCTTCTGTGGGCCCCACTGTTGTTAAAGTCAAGTCATACAAGTAGATCTGTTTATTCCTGCAGTGGCATTTCAGCTCAAGCTCCTCTGGCCACAGTTTTTAAAATAGCTCCATGCCATTCCTATTATGTGCGGGCTTTCTTTAGACCCTGGGCAAGACAATAGAAAAACCAACCTAAACAAAAACAAATGGAAACTAAATACTTCGGGTTTACATTATAAACATATCAGCCACAAGGCAGGTAATTACTTTCAAATAAGGGGATAATTTCCTGGATCACGATGCCCAAGTGAGAATTTTGATGTCATTTATAAGATCGTAATGTTCTTTCTAGATGTTTCTGCCATCCCTATTTCTATGCAGCCAAAGACACTTCTGAGCTTCATGTTTATTCCCTTTAACCCCATGATAACGACAGACTACACTGAATGGTACCTACTCTATCGCATCTACAATGGAATGCTTATCATAGCTGGACTGAATTGAAGTGATTAAACTCTAGCCCCCTCTACTTACAGACTTTCTAAGTTAGAAAAATAGGAATGCTCTCCCTTTTTATGATGACATTTGGGAATCCCTTTACGATTTCTCATTGGCTTTGTCACTATTGTCCATAGTAGCCTTGAGAGTTAGACCAACAGAAATGCGGCCCATATTTGGCAGATAAGACAAGAGGCAGGGAGTGACAGGGTTGGGATCTGAATCCAGGGCATCAGAAGCTGTACACTCTTTCTGCCAGACTATGTTATCTCTACATAAATGTAAGGAGCTGAATTAGAACATCCCTCATTATAAAGCAGGCTCTGAAAAATCACTATTTTATTCAAGGTCATGGTGCTAGTGAATGGCAGAGGTAAGATTTGACACCTGAGTGTTTCTGGGTCCAGAGCCCATGCTTTTGGTACCAGGCTGCACTGCGATTACTCCCAGGCAGCCAAAGACTGTAAAGTTTGCACTGAAAAACCAGTTAAATAAGAAAAAAATCAGAATTTCTTATACCTTCTCAGCATCTTATTCAGCTTATGATCTCATTCCAGATCTTTTTGTCTGTGAGTCCTTAAATCTATAATAAGATTTCAAGATAGCTCTTTTTTTTTTTTTTATTGTTCTCAGCCTTATGAAGGCCACATTCATTTATGGGTGCTGAGCTAGTTCTGTATCTTATATTATGTAGCTATTTATTTCTCTTCTTCCTTGGTCTGAAAAGTCAACTAAGAAGTATTTATTAAGTGCTTACTATGGGCCAAGCACTATGCTACACATTGCAAGGTACAAATATATATACACATATATATATATATAGACACACATATATATATCAAAAGACATTAAAATCACCTTCAAGGAGCTTATGGTCCAGCTAGAAATACATGATTCCAAATGGTAGCAGGAAACATTACATGCTCAACTCAAAATCGCTTAAAAAGTATAAAACACTAAAACAAGAGAAAGACGTCTGAAACCTCTAAGGTCGTGACTAAGTAACAATAACATTGCAATAGTTCCTATAACATTTTTCTGTCCTCCACTTGAACACGGATCTTTTGACTATAAGAGACAGAAGCAATTCAGATTAGGTTAGGCAAAAAAAAAGGGAATTTATTTGTTCACATTTATAAAAATTCTCTACAAATTCATAACTTGCAGTCCTCATCCAAAAGCAAAGCCTCAGTGAAAACAGTTATCTATGTCACCATATACTTTTTGTGAAGAATAAACACAGGCTTAATTTTAATTTCATCAAAAGTTTTTATAATATGTAATTATGCAGTTGAGTATACAGTGAAAAAGAAATGATTGTTGTCCTTTCTTTTTTCTTCTTTTTTTTTTTTTTTTTTTTTTTTCTGAATGGAGAATATATCTTTGCCAACTGAAAGGCCCCACAACAGCTATAGTAACCTCTAGGGCCTCTAGGTCTCGGCTGTAGTCCATGACAATAATCTAAGATTCTCTCTTTTTTTTTTTAAGATTTTATGTATTTATTTGACAGAGAGAGATCACAAGTAGGCAGAGAGCCAGGCAGAGAGAGAGGGGGAAGCAGGCTCCCTGCTGAGCAGAGAGCCTGATGCAGGGCTCGATCCCAGGACCCTGAGATCATGACCTGAGCAGAAGGCAGAGGCTTAACCCACTGAGCCACCCAGGCGCCCCTAAGATTCTCTTAAAAGGAAATCAATGCGTCCTTCTCTCCCCTCAGCACAAACCAATTCAATCAGAAGCCAGGGAATTGGGGCTTAGACAACAGTATTATCTATGTGCAATAAGGACTGAAAACCCATCTTTTGCCTTTTTGCTCTTTTGTCTAGAAGCTAATTTTGGCTCCTAGACAAGGGCAAAACAAGAAGAAACGATTACCAGAATAATTTAGGCACAATTATTTTTTTCCCCAAATGTGGCAGTGACTGTTGGCCATGATACCTAACAACCATTCACAGTTTCCTTGCAAGAATCTCTTCCCAACCATAATATTCTAGAATCTTTATAGGTGCCCTCCATTCTTTGTTGTTGTTCTTATTGTTTTGTGTTCACAAAATTAGCCAGACAATGATTTGCCATTATCCGCAGCCTTGATGGGAAATATGAATTCGACGTTTAGACTACTACATCTGGGTAGAAAAAGGCAGAACTGAGTGCATGGTATTCTGCTGTCAAACACCAGAGCCAGTTGATAGACTGTCCCACATGCTGTTCTGAAGCAGAAGGCCAATCTCTTGAGGTCATTAAAGGACAGTTATTTTAAGGGGCTTGTTAGTGAGACATGTGAAATGACAGGGGCCATAAAGCTGGCCATAAATGTCGCTTGTAATGAAAGATAATGCACCCATGGTGGTTCATTTAAGAAAACATAGGACTGCATAAGAAGGAGAACAGCAGCTTAGCTACTGTTTTATTCACAGCTTATTAGTAGTAAAAAAATAAAAATGAAAATAGAGCATTTTGTGGAAGAAGGGAGTCATTTACATTGACTGCATTAGAGGAAAAAGCTTTAAAAGGTGGCAGCTCATTGCTTATGGGGTTTTTATTTTCTGCCAATTCAGAGGGATCGTATGGCTGCAGTGCTGTCTTCTTCACTTACCTTGACTCCATAGCCATTGTGGACCCATGAAGGAAATCTGTCTTCAGAATCAACAAGTTACTCTCAGTGGCCCAACTGGCAGAACACAAAAATAAACAAACACAAAAACCTCTTATTTTGCAATATTAACAAAGAAAACACTGACCTTCCACCTTCTACCTAATCTACCCCCAACTGCTTCTTTGACATCATGCCTAGTCAAATGAAAAGAGGTTTTCGAAAGAAGGAAAGAAACATCTGCTTGGACTTCAAATTCCCCTCCAAAGCAGAAAGCAAGCCTAGAAAGGTTACATGTTTCAACGAGCATGCAAGACAAAGGAGAAAGTTCAACTGCTTATCCCACTTGACCTTGGCTTTAACGCGGGATCACGTTGATCCTGATGGAGAGATTAAAACGCCAAGTCCAGAACTGCTCACCAAGCAAATTCACAAGGGGAGTTCTAAGAGTTCTTTGGCACTCTTGTTTCATATGGAATTAGCAGGGACTATCCCAGGCCACAAATGTAGCAATATTTTAACTCAGTGTGCAAAATTTCAAAGATAAAGCCTGAGATTGGAAGCCGGACTGAACTTCTCAAACACTGCTCTCCTGGTAGGCTTTGTCAAAACAAACAAACAACAACAACAAAATCAAAAAACCCACTCAGGCATGTATGAGGGTTGTTGAAAGATTTCTTTGGGGAGGGGGAAAATAGAGCTCATTAGGGCCAAGACAGGTAAAGGATAAGGTAGGGGATGACAAACCCAAAAACATTTTGTCTTACATACCCCTACTCTAAACTGCACGCTCAGGCTACCTTCCATGAAAATTACTTACACACAGGACAGCAAAACGGTGTTGCTGAAAACCAACCCCCAGGCTTGCGAGCCAATATATAACGTGAAGAAAGAGTTTGGGATAAAGAGAAACAATAGCTTCATTGCTTTGCAGGGCAAAGGAGGGTGCAGCAGGCTATGGCCTTCAAAAACTGTAAGCCCACCAGGAAGAAGGAGTTGGGGTCGGGGGGCAAGGGAGGGAGGTTTCACTGGGAAATGCAGGATCTAGCCAGTTTCAACATGAACTGTGTACCTGCTTCCAGCCTCATTGTTCATTTTCCAGGTGGTACAGGTATCTAAAACAAAGCTAAGAGGGGGGAAGGGAAGGTTTGCAGAAGAGAGGGAAAAGGTTACTTTAAAATAGAGCTTTGCTGAAGCATTAGTGCAGCCATTTTTATCTTTGTTCAACCTCATGCTTTTGAGCGGTTTCAGTGGCACATAAATGATCCCATCTTTCCACAGTAAACACTGCAGCACTTGGGAGTCAGAAATCAGAAACATAAACTTCAAACTTAAAATTTTGAAAATCTGAGAGAAGGGGTAACAACAAAAGAAAGATTAACAGCAAACGTCTGAGCTGGTCTACTAGCCCATCTCTTAAATCACTAAGAGAAATCACCCTGGACCAGTGCTCTGGGAAAGTGGGTTCCAGCCCCAAGTCACCTACTGCTTGACTGTACCTCAGTCAAGCTTCTTAGGTTCTTTGGGCCCCAATAACCTCATCAGCAAAATAAAAGGGTCGGAGTAGAGGAATTCTAGAACCAACTATTCACAGAGATTATGGAAGCTACACAAAGCTGCTCATGAATTTCATGCCTCCATTTCCAACTTATTTTTTCTGACTAGCCCAACCCGTAGCAGTTTCTCCCTCTCTTCTGTCAGTCTACTCATTAACTATCCCACTGCTCCCTTAAGATTAGTATGCTCAGTACTAATAAGATTAGTTAGTTCAGTACTATTCAATCCCTGTAACGCCTTCTCTCTCCTTGAGATTGTAAACTCCCTGGAGGTACAACAACTTGTTTCTAACAACATCCCTCACTGAAACTGACATTGTTTACTAAGCACATGGTAGATGTTTATACACTTTTTAAAATGTATGTGTGAATGAATGACTATTTGGCACTTAGAACATATTGACTTGAATAGTCACTACTGATCACAAAAATAAGCCAAGAGAAACCACTGATTTCTAGAAAGCGAGATCTAGTCACTAAACCAAAAACTTACCTAGGCTACATTTGTTAGAAAAAAAAAATCATATCCCCACTTTAAAATCCCTCTGTTATCCCTATTTTGACAAAATTACAAAGGTTATAATTTTTTTTCTGAAAATGTTAAAGATCTATAATAAAATGAGCAAAGCAACTGACACAAAGGTATTATTAAAATACCTTTTTTCATTGAAATAGGAAGGTATTCTACATCTTCCTAGTCCTTACTAACATACTGTACTAATTTTCTAGTGTTTCTTGAGGCTTTACTCTATCTTACTAATAAATACAGAAATACTCAACTCTGTACCCCATTTAAGATGATTTAAGCTGTCACACTTTCTGTTCCTATTAAAACTTAATTCAGTACAGCTAGTATAAATTTACTGGCCATCTTTGTTAAAAATAGCTACAGTTTTCACTCGTTCTCTACCACATACATACTAAAGAAAATCTCTTATAGGCATGGATATAAAAATTAGTGTGTTTATGGATTTTGCCAATATTACTGACTCCTGTGGCTAAACGTTTTCAGTGTTTATCATCCCAGAAAAGTGCTATGTCCTAAGATTGGACTGGAGAAATAATTAGTTAACAACCATAGGCAAAAGGAGAAAATAAGAGGCTCTGACATTCTAGGAGTCTTGCAACATCACCGACCAGAGCTCTCTCCTGCTACCATATGGAAAGTTTTCTTACTTGCTAATTAGACTCTATCATCCATCTGCTCCTTACTGCATAAACACCAATTTTATCCTATGCATAACCTCAATTAGTTTTTCCTATGCTAATAACTAAGGAGACATGGTACACATTTTTCTCTCCTAGATTTTGGTTATCAGCATGTATCTGAAAGGAAAGCACACAGAGAAAAATCACAGCCAGATAAAATTAATTTCTAAGAGAAATAAGTCACAAGACTATGAAGGACTGCAAATTAGGTTAGCAACACACATGACAACCTTTTTATAGGCTAGATATTCAGTCAGGGGTTGGAACTTAAAGAAATAAACATTTCTTTCATATGTGGTTTTCAGCTCCCTGTTAAAGTTTACCATCACAAACTTTAACTTTGGCTAAAGTATATCTTAAAATATTTGTTCATCACATCTGGTCACACCAAAATCATTAGGAAACCCCAAACCAGTTGAGTCCATTATACATTATAAGTGTGTCGGAATTACAAACACACACAAACACACCCCAGTGAGCACACTATTTTAAAAATCCCTTTTGTCGTTAGCATTTTGTTTTAGAAAGAGTGTCCCCTTTCCCCTAACTCTACCTTAAAAGGAGGGTTTTAATTGCAAGTGTCCCAGATAAACAAGACCACTGATAAGGCAGTCAGACTGAAAACAAAGCCAGCAAGGATAACACGTGGCCACACTTGCTCTTTCCGTCCTGTGATGACTGAGTTCACATGGACCACCATTAGCACGTGGTATTTGCCAACCCAGGCTCACAGTATTCGCTCGGGAAAGCCTGAACCCCGGCAAACAACAGGGAGAAGTGGCGGGCAGAGAGGAGTCACGCCTGTGATGTATCTTCTTGTCTTGACTATGAGAAATGTGGGTTAGAGTAATTCAGAGTAACTGAAAGAGCCGGGCTATGAGGCATGTGTATCAGACTGACCCAAGTTTGATATGACAGAAACAGCATGTTCTGCTATTCAATGAACATCAGTCAGGCAGCCCATGAACTCCAGTGGAGTTCAGTTTATTTTGCACGTTACACAAGGAGATTTTTCTGACATTTTTGCTCTCAAGTACAGAGAAAAAAAACTTAACCACTGAATAGACCTGACACAAAAAGAAAAGAAAGCAGTTGCTTAAAACCAAAAATACATCTCTGAAAAAAATCTCTTATTCTAAATACGTTGCAGGGACCATCAAATGGAATCCATTATGTGGGATTATATTTGGTTACGCTCCTAGAAAGTATACCGTTAACTGATTATTCACTTAGAAGACGCAGCTTAAAAACGATGTTAAGCAGCATAATTCAAAGTAATAGACCTCATAGACTAAAAGATTCTCAGAAATACAAATTATTTCCAAAGAATAGCCCTTCATTTTTCAAAAGAAATTATGTAGCCTTCTGTTTCTCTGGAACTGAGTGAAATCCCTTAGCAAAACTAAAGTACACCACTGAGAGAAATGAGCACTTTTTAAAAAAATTCCAGTATAGGGTGCCTGGGTGGCTCAGTGGGTTGAGCCGCTGCCTTCGGCTCGGGTCGTGATCTCGGGGTCCTGGGATCGAGTCCCGCGTCGGGCTCTCTGCTCAGCGGGGAGCCTGCTTCCCTCTCTCTCTCTCTGCCTGCCTCTCTGCCTACTTATGATCTGTCAAATAAATAAATAATCTTAAAAAAAAATAAAATTCCAGTATAGTGTTGTATTAGTTTCAAGCATACAACACAGTAATTCAACCATTCTGTACATTACTTTTGCCCATCATGATAAGTCACGATAAGTGCACTCTTCATCCCCATCACCTGTTTCACCCATCCCCCCACCATCTCCTCTCTGATAACCATCAGTTTGTTCTCTAGAGGTGAGAAGTTAGGTTGTGTTGTTTGTTTAGTTTGCCTTATCTCTTTTTTTCTTTGTTCATTTGTTTTGTTTCTTAAATTCAACATGAGTGAATCATATGGTATTTGTTGTTCTCTGACTTATTTCATTTAGCATAATACTCTTTAGATCCATCCATGTTGTTGCAAATGGCAAGATTTCAGTCTTTTTATAGTTGAGTAATATTCCGCTGTATATATACACCATTTCTTTATCCATTCATCAATTGATGGACACTTGGGCTACTTCCATAATTTGGCTCTTGTAAATAATGCTGCAATAAACATAGGGGCGCATATATCCCTTCAAGTTAGTGTTTTCATATTCTTTGAGTAAATATCCAATGATGGGATTACTGGATCATATGATAGGTCTATTTATAATTTTTTGAGGAACATCCACATTGTTTTCCACAGTGGCTGCACCAGTTTGCAATCCCGCCAACAGTGCACAAGGATTCCTTTTTCCCCACATTCTCACCAACATCTGTTGTTTCTTATGTTTTGCTTTTAAGCATTCTGACAGGTGTGAGGTAATATCTCATTGTGCTTTTGATTTCCATTTCCCTGATGATGAGTGATACTGAGCATCTTTTCATGTATCTGTTGGCCATCTGTCTGTCTTCTTTGGAAAAATACCTTTTCATGTCTCATGTTCATTTTTTAAATGGGTTATTTTGTTTCTTGGTGCTGAGTTGTGTAAGTTCTTTATACATTTTGGATACTAATCCTTTATCAGATATGTCATTTGCAAGTAGCCTCAAAAACAAGCACTCTTAAACATTGGTATTAGGAGTATAAAATGGTACAGCTTTTCTGTGGGGCAATTTGGCAATAGTTACCAAAAGCCTTAAAAATGTTGAAAACCTTTATAATAATACTACTTCTAGGAACTTTTCCTAATAAGTAAACTGAAATACAGATAAACAGTTAAATACAATAGTATTCACTGTGTAATTAATACTGAAAATAACCTTGATGTTCAGGAATTTGTGGGAACCTGGGTGGCTCAGCTGGTTAAGCATGTGCTACAGTTAAGGTCATGATCCCACGGCCTGGGGATCGAGTCCCACATCTGGCTCCCTGCTCTGAAGGGAGTCTGGTTCTCCCAATGCTCCTCCTCCCACTCATTCTCTCAATCTCTCTCCCCCTCTCTCTCTCAAATAAAGAAAATTTTAAAAAATAAGGAATTTGTTAAATAAATATGTTACATTCAACGTGATAGAATGAATACTACTAAGTAGTTTAAAATTATATAGTATAAAAACATTTAACAGCATTAGAAAATGCTCTTGATTAAGTGAAAAAGCAGGTTATAAAACAGTGAGTATAATACAATAATTTTTATTTTATGTCAATGAGTAGGAAAAAGACTTGGCATATGTCCTATAGATTAGTGTTGTCTAGCAGGAATATGGTACAAACCACACATGTGATTTCTAGTTTTATAATATCCACATTAAAACAGTACAAAGAAACAGGTGAAATCAATTTTAGTAACAGATTTTAACCAAATATATTAAAAACATTACCATTTCAATTTATAATCAATATAAAAAATATTAATGAGATATTTTACATTGTTTTCATATAAAGTCCTTGAAATATGGTGTGTATTTTGTATTTATAGCACAACTCATTTCAGACTAGTCACATTTCAAGTGGTGGCTACCATATTGAAGAGTACACCTCACAAATCTCAGATACAGCAGATTTCTATTTTTATATTGATGCTTTTCTGTACATTCTACTTTTATAATCAGGGAAAAAATCAGTATTTTTAAATAACTAAATAGAGACAGACCAACAGAGAAAAAATATATACCATGTAGGTTATGGAGTTAGAGACCCAGGTGCAAAGATTTCTGATTTCATTACTTTGTAGGTACATTTCCAGTCTTCATCTGTAACGTGGGAATAATAATACCTATTTCATCAAAACACTGAGAGCAATGAGATAACATTGGTGAAAAGCACACAGCAGACTGCTTGGAAAACAGTGGCCACTTTAAAAAAGTTAACTTTTTTTAAACAATAATTTCCCTACCTAAAAATACCCTACAGCTATACATAGAACACCCCTTGAACCAATGGTAAAGTTTAGATATGCTGTGAGCCCTCTGAAGGAGTTTACGGTTTTGTTTTTCAAATTTGAATCTACAAAGTCTAGCACAGAGCACAGTGTCTGGCACATTAGTTATATAAATTAATAAATGAATGAATAAATGAGTGATCTTTGGATAGGTTATACTTTTTAAAAACATGCTCTCCTAAGTAAGCCCTTACTTAGGGGCTTACTTATGTTCTTCCCCTGTACATATTAATAATTTGAAATCATGCAAAATGCAAAAAAAAAAACTTTTTATCTATTTATGACCTTAATTTTCCTATTTTTTCCTCTGTTGGCTTGTGCCACCCTCCATTAACCTCCTCTAAGGATTAACAGTTTGACATTCTTTCTTGGAACTTCCACAATACTTTTTTGCCCTCTAATTCAGCATTTATTATGCTCTACTTGGATTATTTCTGTGCATGCCTGACACCCTCAACAGACTATATCCTTGAATGCAGGCACGATGCTCCTTGCACAGTTGCTAGAACAGAGTAAGTGTTCGATAAATGTCTACTATATGCTTGAGGGAATGATGACTAACACTACTAGATAGTAAGCTCCTCAAAGTTCATATCCTCAAAGTTATTTCATTCATTTTGTAAACCTCATTAGGCCTCTCATATTTGTGTTTAGATATGTGTGGAGATGATAGTTCCAAGTATTAACTTGCTTCCTACCAGCTCCCAACATTACCCTGCCCTTCAGCTCACCAAATTCTAATCCTTTGTCCTCTGCTCCACCCAACATCAGAATAGAAGGGTCACCCACAGTGGAAAGAGCAAAGAACTGTGCAAAATGAAAAGCTTAGATATAGAACTGCAGGTTGAGCTATTCTGTTCTTAAGAAAATCCAACTAGGGAAGAGAAGAGAAAGCAATATAGAGTCTATGCAAACTAGAGGGAAAGGAATAACAACACCTCAGTGTTTGGAGATGGGAAAGTCTGCTCAGTGACAGGCACAGCTATCTAATTAATGCAATCTTCTCCTTTGAATAACTGTAGCCCAATAGAACACTTGAAAGTCCTTTGTATAGACAATGAAAGATTCGCCTTCCATGAGGGATAATGGTTACATTAAAGGAAATTCCACCTCTGGCCAAAATGGGATTAGATGAACCAGCTTAGGGCTATCTAATTTATGCCCAATATATATATTCTGAATATTAAAATGAACAAGTACAGAAAGGTATTTTCTTCGTCACTCTTAAACAGTTTTAAACTTGGCAACCATGTCACACTGTATAAATTAAGCTGTATAAATTCTTGGCCAATACACAGACAACAAGTTTGATAAATGCGCCAGTATTATGCTTTGCTGATATCTAGAAATACATAGTCCTTACATTGTGAGTCCAGCTTCACACCACTCGATTTATTTTAGACTTTGCATTCAACTCTGTACTTAGTTTCGTCGGTGGGGAAGGATGCTGTAATATTGGTTGGTTGGTATTTTAGAACTCAACTGTAAAGAGTTGAGTCAATCATATCCTTCAGTTCATAGCATATTATCCTTATCAGCCATGCAAAGCTGTTCTCGTTTATTTTTCTCCTTCTTATCCATCTCCATTTTCATTTTCTTCCTTTGCACACACATCAATTCTAGTACATTTGAAGTATGTCCTCAAATATTCATATATGCTTATGAAATTTTTAGTGTTGCTTATATATTTCTTTTATTTACATGAATGATATGCCATAGATGTGGTTTTCTTTCACCTTTTTCAACACTGTCTTTTTTAATATCTATCCACAGTGATTCTACCTGCTATGTAGTATTCCATTGTATATACCTGCCATATTTCACTTATCTATTCCAACAGTGATGGTATCTATACTGATAATTTCCAATTTCTATAAACCACATCAAAATAAACACCCTCAAAACTATCCTTCCTTTATATATACCTGGGCGTGGCAATGCTGATTCAAAGAGCCAAAGCAGGTTTAATTTCAGTAAATAAAACTGATGGTGTCTGCAAAATTTCTGTACCCATTTATACTCTCCATAGTACCGTATAAGAATTCCTGCCTCCTTAGGTCATACAATGTCATACCACCTGATATTATCCATCTTTTTAAACTTTGTCTTTGGTGTGTCTGTGGTGAAAAGACCAATGGCTTCAGCCCCAGTGTGTGAAGAGCTTGGGGGTTGTCAGCCTCATCCTTACAAGGGAAAATCTGGGGAAAAGAACCTAAAAATTAACAACTTTTCTTAGACTTATTAGAGAACCGAGGTTGTAGGGCAAACTGCCAGCCCAGACTCTGGAGAGACAGGAAAATCCAGAGTCACAGTCAATATCTACTAATCAAGAACAGAAGCCACTGGAACCATAAACTGGTAGAAACACTTAAATGGTGATTTTGAAATACTGCTGGAAGCCAAAGATGGGCTAGCATGAGGGTGAGAAACTCCTGGAGGCCAGAGTCGTAGGAAGGCTCCATATTTTCATGAATTTTACCTTCCTGGAACATCATCAGTTTCTCACAGTGAAGAGCCAAGACAGATCCTCTCCTGGCTCTAATAGAGGCAGGGTAGGATTATCCACTATGAAATATGCCCAGAGCATTCTCTGTAACAAAAGCCCACATGACAGGGGGAAAAAATTTAAAAGATTTTATCAGAGCTTCATCCTCCCTGAGGAAGAGAATTTCCCATAACGGATGCCCCTAGAGTTTCCTGTCCCACCTATGGCTAGAAAGTAGATATAAAGTATTTGAGAGGGTCATAGGCCAGGGACACAGACCAGTTAAACAGACGAGACTTACTCGTAATAGAATAGCACAGGTCTCTTCCACCACACCTCACCTTCACACCACAGGACTTTAGTATACTAACAGCAAGGTACAGCTGAGAGAACAGGAAGATGCAGACTCCATCTAAGAAGGAGTTCCTAGAGAAGCCCAAAGACAACAGAGAATAGGAAAATAGGCTACTGGAAGAATGTGAAGCCTCTGGTACCTAAAGCTACAGCAAACATTAAATACAGCCCAATGCCGGGCACCTGGGTGGCTCAGTTGGTTAAGCAACTGATCACGATCCCGGAGTCGTGGGATCGAGTCCCACATCAGGCTCCCAGCTCCATGGGGAGTCTGCTTCTCCCTCTGACCTCCCCTCTCATGCTGTCTCACTCTGTCTCTCTCTCTCAAATAAATAAATAAAATCTTTAAAAAAAAAAATACAGCCCAATGCCTAGACAGATTAATATAAAACTTTACATTAAGGCCCATCTACCCCAGCTCCAACTACCCAATACATGGTGCCCATTTTCAACAAAAATTATATGGCACACTAAAAAGGAAAGAAAAAATGCAGCCCAAAGAGATAAAGCAAGCATCAGAACCAAACCTAGATATGATACAGATTTTGGAGTTATCATGCCGTAAATTTAAAATAACTGTGTTATATTGTTGTGCTGTGTTTGTATTATGTGCTTTGACTGGAAAAAAATAGGCAACATACAAGATCCAATGGGTAATGTAAGCAGAGAGACAGAAACTCTCAGAAAGAACCAAAGGAACTATGAGAAATCAAAAACAATGTTAAATGAAGAACATCTCTGATGGGCTCTTCAGTAGACTGGCCGTTGCCAAAGGAACAGATGAATAGAAACTTCCCAAAGTGAAATATAAAGAGAAAAAATAACTTAGAAAATAGAACAGACCATCTAAGACCTATTGGACAATTTCAAAAGGTGTGACTCTGCCTGTCTGGTAAGTATAAAGTGGTATCTTTGTATTTTCTAGGCCTTTTAAAACCTTGTCCTAAACTTCAACATGCTGGCACAGATGGAACCTCCGGGCGGCCTCTTTCTAGTCTACTGTCAAATGCTAACTAGACCTCCCCAATCCAATTATAGTTTCTGTTCATGTTTTGCTTTAAACATGAGGTAGTTGGGTCCCTCTGTCTCCTTCCAGGTTTATCTATACTCTATCTCCCCCATCTCAGCATCAAGGTAACTTGGAGCTTAATGTGCTCAACATGGTTTCATGGTTCAAGTTACACTTGCCATTGGCACTCCACTCATGTCTGTATCTTCACCATTTACCTGCCATTTTTCTGTGTATACAAATACATAGAGGTCCTCAAACAAATCTCAGGTCTGTTTCAGAGGCATGTAGTGTGTAGTATTTAGACACTGAAATTTAGTTCAGGAAGGTATGGTATATTTCAAGAAGCCTGGACTGGAAAACAGGAAATAAGATTGGTCTCCACACTCTGCCCTTGCTAACTGCATGAGATTCACGAGCTTCATTAATTGAGTTAATAGTTTCCATCTTTAAAATATGATAATAATCTACATAGGTTGTTATGAGGATTATACAAAATAAAATAATTTATATAAGAGCAACTCTCAAAGTGCCTCAAACACAATAAACGCTTTAAGAAACGTTTGTTTACATCCTTAAAAAGCTACAAAAGCTAGAATAAGTAGAATGTTCAAATGAAAAAAAAATTCATTTTTAGTATAAATTGGATGAAAATAAAGCATTTTGGCATTTTATTTTTCTATTTTAAATTTTGTAGTACTTAGCCATCCATTTTAAGCCATCAAAGAGACAGACTTTCCCACATACCTTTAGCTTTTCCTGATATACTTATTCTCATTAAAGTTTATATTTTTATAAGATTTCAAAGTATTACAATTAAATTTTTCATTGTTTTGGCATTCTGTATAAACTCATTCATAAATGCATTTAGGCATATAATCAAAGCAACCTAAAGCAGCTGGACCCACTTTTAAACTGCTACAAGAAAGTACTTCAGAAAGGAGTCTCTTGTAGGTCAAAATAAATAATGCTAGAATCCATATATCTACCCAGTAACTCCCTTAGAAAGCTGGAATTGAAAAGTCAAGCCAATACATTTCATGGAGATAGAGAATAGTGTGAAAATTTTCAATAATCGGGGTTTTTTTCCAACCATGATCAGAATCTATTAACCAAAGTAGTAATGCTACAAAACAACAACAAAAAGAAAAAGAAAGAAAAAACAGAATTGTCTTCCACTAATGCCTATGTTTAATCTAGAACAATTTGCCTCAAAGGGTTGCTATAAAATTTCCTTGGTTGGTCTATGTGGCAAGCAGAGAATTAATCCTAGGAAATTGCCAAAAGAATGCAAAAAATGGAATTCTAACACCTGTACTTAGCATTGCTTGATCTTCTGTGTCACTGGAATAGACCAACCAGCAGTCCGTCACACGCTTGGAGGGCCTGCTGTCTGGAAGCCCAGGCTGATGGCAGAGTCTGCTCATCATAACTGGTTCAGCCAGGACTCACATCGCCATGGAGTGGTCTACTCTGTTCATCTCAAATTCAGCCCTCTGCATCTCACAGCCCTGAGATCATAACCTGAGCTAAAAATCAAGAGTCAGATGCTTCACCAACACTTAACTGACTGAGCCACCCAAGCACCCTGCAGCATGTGCATTCTTCAAGTCTGCTGCACTGGGGATGCGCAGAACAGAAAACAGAAGAACCCTAATGCACCTGAGGCAAGACGCTACCACTATGATTTAAATTTGGAGCTTGCACACACCGTCTGCTATTGTCTGCTGTGCCTGAAAGCAAAGGTGAAGTGAAAAAGTGTCTCATACAGGCACAGATCTGACAGCTGTGCTGAAAACTGAATTCTCATGTCATCATAGAATTTTGTTTTACCCAATGAAATACTAGTTTTAATGCTGTAATATAATAGCCCATCCTAAGCCTCTAACTAGGATTTAACCTACAATGAACAAATTGCCTTAAAAATTGTATAGTCAGAGGGGCTGACATCAGCAAGATGGCAGAATAGAAAACCCTGAACCCTTCTTTCTCCTATAGAAATACTGCTTCAACAATACAAAGACCAATTATCTTTATGAGAAATACACAAACCAGCATGATATAAGCCAACATGAAACCAACTGCTGTTAAAGTAGAAAAATTCTTGGTACTCACTGAACATAATCCCTCCCCCTGGCACAGAACCACATAATTGGAGCTCCCTGGGGAAGGAAAGAGAAGAATGGACCATACATCCAATGTTCTGGCCTTTTGAGAAGGCTACCTGAGGGAGTGGCTTCTGACTCACCTGTCTCAGAGTACTAACCAGCATACCCTAGATAACTTGGAGGCTGCTAAGGATGGGGGTGGGGGGAAGCTGAGTGGTGTACTGCTCTCCAGAAAACCCATGGTACATCAGATAGACATCCGAGAGAACAAAATTGCAAGCACCTAAAACCAAACACACACAGACACAGACATATACTGGAAAAAGTCTCTAGGAATCTACATGCACAAATCCAGAGAAGCTAGATCCAAAGAAAAGACTTGAGAGGCCCCAGAATGTATGGCCAGGCTGGGTGGTGATGGTATTTCCCTATAAGAAAACAGTTCATAAACATTGGGAGAGGTGGATGGTTTTGGGTGGTTTTTTGTTTTTGTTTTTTTAATACAGGGATACCAACACAAAATTACAAGCAACACAAAGAAACAGGGGAAATGACCCAAACAAAGGCACAAAATAAATCTCCAAAAAATGACCCAAAAGAAATGGAGGTATATGAATTATTTGACAAAGAACTGAAAATAACTGTCATAAAGCTGTTCAATATGCTCAGGAACTTGATATATGAACAAAATAAGAGTCTCAACACAGAAATAGAAAACATTAAAAAGCACCAAACAGAAAACTTAGGACTGAAGAATATAATAAATTAAGTGAAAATTTTACTAGAGGGTTTCAACAGAAGATCAAACACAAGAATCAGTTAACTCAAAGACAAATTATTAGAGCAAATGAAAAAAAAAGAATAAGAGAGAAACAAAAAGAATGAAAAAAAAAATGTCTGAAAGCCTAAGAGGCTTTATGGAACATCAAGAGAATGGATATTATATGGGTGGGGGGGACTGGCTCCAGAGAGAAGAGAGAAAGGTGACAGAAGGCTTACTGAAGGAAAGAGTGGTTGAAATTTTCACAAATCTAGGGAAGGAGATGGACATCCAAATTTAAGAAGCACACTAAACTCAAAAACAGGAATTCAAAGAAGTCCACACTGACACCCATTATAATCAAATTTTCAAAAGTCAAAAACAAACAAAGAGTTTTGAAAGCAGCAACAGGAAAGCAACTAACCTCGTACAAGGGAAATCCATTAAGGCCACTAATGGATTTCTCAGGAGAAATCTTGGAGGCCAGAAGGGAGAAAGATGATATATTCAAAGTACAGAAGGAAAAAAAAAAAAAGCTACTAACCAAGAATACTCTATCTGGCAAAACTTAGCACCAAAAATGAATGAGAGATAAAGGCCTTCCCAGATAAACAAAAGCTGAGAGAGTTAATGAGCACTAGACCTGCGCTATAAGAACTGCTAAAGAGTCCTTCAAGTTGAAACAAAAAGATACTAAAGAACAGGAAAGCATATGAAAGTATAAAGTTCAATGATAAAAGTAAATATATAGACAAATACAGAATACCATAATACTGTAATGATTATGTATAAGTCACTTTTAATTCTGGTACAAAAGTCAAAAGACAAAAAAGTATAAAAAATAATTGTAACTAGAAAAATGCTAGCAGACACACAATTTTAAAATATGTGATTTGACATCAATAACATAAAGTGGGGGGTAATATAGACATTTTGTAGGTAACTGAAGTTAAGCTGTTAGCAACTTAAAATGGATTATTATAACTATAAGGTGTTTTGTGTTGAGCTCCATGGTAAACAAAGAAAATACATGAAAGAAAAAGAATGGAATCAAAGTATATCACCCTCAAAAGTCAACAAAGGCAAAGGAAGACAGCTTGAAAGAAGAATAAAAGAGCTACAACAACAAACACAAAATAATTAACAAAATGTCAATATTCTCCACCAATAATTTCTTTAAATGTAAATAATTAAACTTCCCAACCAGAGGACTGGATGGACTTTAAAAATAAGATCCAACTCCGTGCTGTCTGCAAGAGAAAAAGTGAACAGATGCAAACGGTAGCCAAAAGAAAGCAGAAGAGGCTGTACTTATATCAGACAAAATAGACTCTAAGTCAAAACCATCACAAGAGACAAAGAAGACATTATATAATGATAGAAGTGTCATTTCACCATAAAATATAATTATATACCTACCCAAAATCAGACCACCCAAATATATGAAGCAGGGGCACCTGGGGAGCTCAGTCAGTTAAGTGTCTGCCTTCATCTCAGGTCGTGATCCTCAGGTACTGGGATCAAGCTCCTGTCTTGATTCTCCCTCTCCCTTTGCCCCTCCTCCCCCACACTGTGCTCTCTCTCTCTCATTCTGCTCTCTCTTTTAAACTCTTTTAGAGTTTAAATAAACTCTTTAAAGATAAATAAATAAATAAATAAAGCAAATGCTGATAGAACTGAAGGAAGAAATAGACAACACAAAAACAGTAGAATACTCCAATACTCCACTTTCAATAATGAATAGAATACCCAGACAGAAGATCAATAAGGAAACATAGGACTTGAACAGAACTACAGACCAAATGGACCTAAAAGACATATATATAACATTCTATTCAGCATCACCAGAATATACATTCTTCTCAAGTGCACAGAGTACAGTCTTCAAGATCGTACTCCCCCTGCTCTTGCACTATCTCCCACTCTTAATAATTAATTAATTAATTAATTAATTTTTTAAAAAAATAATAAAATACCTAGGGAAAAAGTTGACCAAGGTGGTGAAGAACTTGTACACTGAAGACTACTAAACATTCTTGAAAGAAATTAGAGAAGACATAAATAAATGGTAAGACATCCTGTGTTAATGGGTTGAAAGATTTCATAATGTTAAAAGATCCATACTATCTAAAGTGATCTACAGATTCAATGTAATCTCTACCAAAATCCCAATGACATTTTTTCCAGAAATAATTTTAAAAAATCCTAAAATTCATGTGGAAGCATAAGGGACCCTGAACAGCCAATACAATCTTGTGAAAGAACAAAACTGAAAGTATCACACTTTCTTATTTCCAAACATATTACAAAGCTACAGTGATCAAAACAGTATGGTACTAGCATAAAGGCAGACATAGTGACCAATAGAACACTATAAAGAGCCCAGAAATGTCCATGTATATTCAGTCAAATATTCTTCAATGAAGATGTCAAGATGTCACAATGGGGGAAATATAATATCTTTAATAAATGTTTTGGTAAAACTGGATATCCACATGCAAAAGAATATAACTGAATCCTTACACCATACACACTAATCAACTCAAAATGGATAAAAAACTTAAATGTTAGATGTGAAACAATAAAATTCCTAAAAGGAAATATAGGGGAAAATCTTCACAACATTGGTCTTTATAATGACCATTTTCTTAGAACTCCATGTGTCAAAGAAAATCAAGGCATTCCCCAGAACTTTTATTGATATGGGTGACTCAGTCTTTATTCTTTATTGATCAAAAAATGTTCTTTACTTTTCTCTTAATGTTATCAAATATTAAGAATCTTCCCCATAAATCCTCTCAACCTTGGTACTTTCTTGATTTTTTTTTTTTTTAAACACTATACAAACTACCGTAAGAGTCCCCTTCTATCTGGATCTGGTATGCCATGTTGTCATTGAGCTCACTGCTTTAACAGTTGGAAAATCATTCTGATCAATCATTCATTTGCATGCCTTTGTGCCAGCTTGTAATCTTCTGGTAGACCTTTCAAAGAACCACTTATTCTCATGGTGACTTACCACACACAGTGTTATTTCAGATCCCTTTGTCCATGTTTTTATCCTCCACGACATTCTCAAAATGTTTCCTCTATATCTTAGAGAGCTGCTCTTGATTCAGTCCTCCCCCCCATTTTTCTAAGAAGCTGGTATGTCAAGCAGTAGAGAATCTACTATTTGGTGCCAAATATGGACTGCTTATCCTTACCCATTATGAAACAATAACACCCAATTTTTAAAAGACTCTACTTAGAAGTCTTGAGGCAGCCATTTTCTTTCTCATGTTCAAGCCAAAGATGGTGTTAGTTGATTCAAACTGATTTTGGCACACTTTCTACACACAAAAGGACCACTGCCATTTTAGTCTGCAATTCTATGAATTCAGATGACATTTCAGCATCACTGCTAGCGTCTGAGCCCATGATGATTAGCTTATCAGATGTTAAGAATGCTAAAGTGGGTTTCTCCAATTCCACTAGAATCTTTCTTTCCCATCAGAACTTGTTATGGTCATGTGGTAAAATTAAACCACAATAATGTCTGTGTCCCATTACTCAATTTATAAAGAACAGAGATTTCCACTCTGCCCATGCTCATGGAGTTAAGTACTTCTTTTCATGGAAACCCAGATGAAATTTCATGAGCAACTTACCATCACAGTCAGCTAAAACTGGATAAAATTCCTGCATAAAGATTCACTGCTCAGAAAAATAATCTTCTTCAAAATGGAACTGGCACTCCCTCCTCTGTACTTTAATCAGTATATATGCATTTTCTGTTTTGCATCCCTAAATCAGAAAATACTTTCACAGAAATTAGGTAATGCTCAAAATCTCTTCCAGTATGTTAAGATTTGGTATTAAGAAAAACTCACACCTCATAAATATCCATTCACTTATCCTCCCCTCTTTCTTAATTTCAGATTCTTGGTATCTTTGTCATTACTATATCCATATCTTAAGCTTATTGCAATTTTTCACATTTATTTCCTTAATTACATAAGTCACATTTCCATAATTTCTTCAGTCATGTATTCTGCTATCCAACATTTCTTTAATGAAATA
Organism: Taxidea taxus jeffersonii; assembly: GCA_003697995.1. Classification (NCBI taxonomy): domain Eukaryota; kingdom Metazoa; phylum Chordata; class Mammalia; order Carnivora; family Mustelidae; genus Taxidea; species Taxidea taxus. Next base: position 14,074 of record RCUC01156127.1, on the reverse strand, counting down.
AATTTAATTTTTAAGCACCTAAGAATTATCAGTATTTTGATAACTTGTACAGGGATACATTAAATAATAATATCTTCCTGGTATTTAGGCCAGCATCACTTTCAAATAATGTACATGAAAATAAAATTAAAATTTCACATTATAATTATAGAAGTTTACTGGGATTCTGTTATTTTTTAAAATATTTTATTTATTTGAAGGAGAGAGAGAGAGTGAGAGACAACACAAGCAGGGAGGAGAGGAGGAAGCCCGATGTGGGGCTCAATCCCAGGACTCTAGCATCATGACCTGAGCCAAGGGCAGATGCTTAATGGACTGAGGCACCCAGGCGTCACCAGGAATTCTGTTATTTTTATTAAGGATCTGTCTTCTAACTTTATGCACTGGGAACCATTACTCTTACATTCTTTCTTAATTTTAGGGACAAATTTAAGACTTGCACTAACAGCAGACTGTCAATCAACCAACATCTCTATCAAAAAGTAAAGAAAATTACAAGTCATATCCTTAAAAACCACATGATATTGCATTTTCTAGATACAGAGACAAAGACTGTCCAAAGGCAGTGAGGTTACTTCCACCACATTTCTGGCTCCATCTGCTCAGTTCCATTAAAACAAAATGAGGGTCATATTATAACCTCTTATTACAGGAATGCATTGATATAAAAATTACATTAAAATCAACAAAGATAGACTGTGCAAAAACTGAAGTACATAAAAGTCTTCATAGCAGAAGGGAATGGTGCAAACATTAGGACCCCAAACAGTCCAATCTTCTAAGTCCCTCATGGAACACTGAAGCTATAAGGGAGTGCTTAGAAAAGGAATAATCTTTTAAAGACTAAATATATTTATCCAGAAAATTCAGGTAAGTCTTTTAAGATAAATAGATGCAGCTTCCAGAGAGGAATTTAAGAAGTTTTACAGTGGTCACAACAGTGATGTCTATAGTCAGGGAGTAGGGTAGGAGTGAAAGGTGGAACAATAACACTATTCCAACAATTCTAACTGAAAAAAATGTCCCAGTTAACTAGTCTAAGATTTGCCTTTCTTGAGAAGACAAGAGATAGAAAGCAGCAAGGTACAACCATATCTGCCCCTAGAGTACGACCCAAATTCATAGACAAAGTTTCAGATTCAGTGGTCTAAGTAATCAGGCCCTTTTATCCTATATCTTAGACTTTTAATTTCTCCTTGACCTTAACTGCCCCCCAATAAAAGAGACATAATTCTGGGTGGTCCTTCTAGCTGTCCTCCAATAAGCTGAGTTGACTTCAGGTTGTCTCAACCTAACAGGACAGCTAAAATATCCTAGGGCCACTCCAAATTCACAAAATCATCCCAACTAAGGGTAAACTAATATAAGACACTAAAGTCAGGCCAATGACTGACTGGAGCTAATGAATGGAATTAGTGAAAATCACACCAGTCATATTCCAGTTCCAGTTTGCTTATCCATGCCATAAGCATTACATTTCTGTCCAGTGTGTATATAGGACTGTATATCATATAATGTCCCATACGGCACCTTGATATTGACTACTCAGTTCTTATCATTCCAATGTCTGGCGTCCCATACTGCCACAGCATTCCACCTCCAGCATCCAACAACCCTGACTGAATCCCATCTTGAATACCACCCAGGGAATTTCAGTCACCAAAAGCATTAATCAAAAGGCAAACACATCCATAAATAAAGTAACATCAGCTCCAAGAACCCCAAAATAGCATTTGTCAAAGCCCAAAAGAATAACAGCTAAGAGAACAATGTTTTCAGTTATCTCATTTTCTAGTTACGGATAATATTTATGTTACTAATAACTATACGTCCAATGGCATGTAGGATTTTAAGGATGACAGAGAAAAAAATCTAAGATTATTCTGATTCATAATCCTACCCATGTTCTCCTATTTCTAAAAATGTGGAAAGTAGAAAAAGTAAGGACAGATATGAGAGGAGAAATATAGAAAAGTCAAAAACAAGGTGAAAATAAACCTAATATTTTTAAGCATTGCTAATTTAGTTTTGAACTATCTTTTGCTATCTAAGTGTACAAAAAATATGATCTAGGACAAAATTATCTAACTGATTTACACTAAATGGAATAGCGGAGACCTTGAATCCACTAAAACAATGGCTTTTGTATTCAAATTGCGAATCAACAAATTGAATGAGCTTTTGTAAGTGGGATTCACTCAAAAGTCACAGGCTATAAAGAATTTCTAGATACACTTGTCTAATACAATGGCCACTATCCACAAATAACTACTCAACACTTGAAATGTGACCAGTCCAACTGAGGAAGAAAAAATTTTATGTTAATTTTAATTCATTTAAATTAAACTTAAAACTGATAGCCAATTCAATAATTCAAGTGTGTTTGAAACAACCTAGGCATGTGAATCTACTTTTTCAAGGACTAATTTTATGAAACATTATTTTAAGTACTTCTAATGAAAATTTGGCACTCTGATTATTATGTGCTCTGAATGTAAAATATATGCTGGGGGGAGGAGTCAAGATGGTGGAGAAGTAGCAGGCTGAGACAACATCAGGTAGCAAGAGATCACCTAGATAGCTTATCAAACCATTCCGAACACCTATGAATCCAAAAGGAGATCAAAGAGAAGAAGAGCAACAATTCTAGAAACAGAAAATCGACCACTTTCCAAAAGGTAGGACTGGCGGAGAAGTGAGTCCAAAGCAACAGGAAGATAGACCACGGGGGGGAGGGGCCGGCTCCCGGCAAGGGGCAGAGCAATGGAGCACAAAATCAGGACTTTTAAAAGTCTGCTCCACGGAGAGACATAGCTCCAGAGGCTAAACCGGGGTGAAGCCCTTCCCGGGACAGCGTGGCCTCAGGTCCTGCGGGGTCATAGAAGGATCGGGGGTGTCTGAGTGTTGCAGAGCTGGTGGGTATTAGAGCGGGGAAGCCGGCTACAGAGACAGAGCCAAGGAGTGAGCTCTCAACTCAGGCTTACCTTGAACCATAATCTGTGGCACAGGCCAATGCCATTTTCATTCTCATCCTCCAGAACCCTACGGAAAGCACGCAGGGAACAAAAGCTCCCGAAAGTGAACCTAAGCAGATTATTTAGCCCAGCCCCTGGTAAGGGCAGTGCAAATCCACCTAGGGCAAAGACACTTGAGGATCACTACAACAGGCCCCTCCCCCAGAAGATCAACAAGAAATCCAGACAAGCCCAAGTTCACTTACCAAGGAGAACAGCAGAACTCCAGAGGAGGAGAAAGCAAAGCATGGAATTCATGGCTTTCTCCCCATGAATCTTTAGTCTTCCAAAGTTAATTAATTTTTTAAAATTCTTTTTCTTCTGCTAATTTTTTTAACTTTTACTCTTTCCTCTTTTAACATTTTTTAACTAGTTAATATCTTAATACCTTTCATAAAAAATCTTTTTTGAACCTTCATTAATATAGTCATATTTTATCCTTCATTATATCTAACTTTATTTTTTGTATACGCATAGGGTTTTTCCTTCTAAAAAATTTGAGGTACAACTTCTTCTAATATATCAAAATAAACCCTAAATCTAGCACCAGGCTTTATCTAGTCTCCAGCCCAAGCAAATTCTCTCCACTTTCTTTTTCTTTATTCTCCCAACCAGTTACCTTATTAACTCCTTTGTTAGAAATTTTAAAAAAAAAATTTTCATCTTTATAATCATATTCCATCCCTTTGTTGTGTTTACCCTTATATATGTTTTTCAGTCTTTAAAATTTTGGGAGTTAGTTTCTTCTAAGAGACCAAAATACTCCCAAAATTAAGTGGGTGACCCTGTTCAAGTCACCAGTCTAATATATATATATATTTCTTTTTTATAGTTTTTCTTTATTTGTTTTCCTTTTTAATTTTTTTTCTGAACTTCTTTTTACCCCTATTCTCCCCCTCCCTCACGATTTGGGGTTTCTTCTGATTTGGTTAAAGCACAATTTCCTGGGGTCTTTGCCACACTTTAGTATTTCATTTGTTCCTTCATATATTCTTATCTGGACAAAATGACAAGGTGGAAAAACCCACCACAAAAAAAAGAAACAAGAGGCAGTACCGAAGGCTAGAGACCTAATCAATACAGACTGATAATATGTCAGTTCTAGAGTTCAGAATGATAATTCTGAAAGTTCTAGCCAGGCTCGAAAAAGGCAGGGAAGACATTAGAGAAACCCTGTCCGGAGAATTAAAAGCCCTTTCTGGAGAAATAAAAGAACTAAAATCTAACCAAGCTGAAATCAAGAAAGCTATTAATGAGGTGCAATCAAAAAATGGAGGCTCTTACTGCTAGGATAAATGAGGCAGAAGAAAGAATTGGTGATATAGAAGACCAAATGACAGAGAATAAAGAAGCTGAGCAAAAGAGAGACAAACAACTACTGGACCACGAGGGGAGAATTCGAGAGATAAGTGATACCATAAGACAAAACAACAGTAGAATAATTGGGATTCCAGAAGAAGAAGAAAGAGAGAGAGGAGCAGAAGGTATATTGGAGAGAATTATTGGAGAGAATTTCCCTAATATGGCAAAGGGAACAAGCATCAAAATCCAGGAGGTGCAGAGAATCCCCCTCAAAATCAATAAGAATAGGTCCACACCCCATCATCTAATAGTAAAATTTACAAGTCTTAGTGACAAAGAGAAAATCCTGAAAGCAGCCCGGGACAAGAAGTCTGTAACACACCATAGTAAAAATATTAGATTGGCAGCAGACCTATCCACAGAGACCTGGCAGGCCAGAAAGAACTGGCATGATATATTCAGAGCACTAAACGAGAAAAACATGCAGCCAAGAATACTATATCCAGCTAGGTTATCATTGAAAATAGAAGGAGAGGTAAAAAGCTTCCAGGACAAACAAAAACTGAAAGAATTTGCAAACACCAAACCAGCTCTACAGGAAATACTGAAAGGGGTCCTCTAAGCAAAGAGAGACCCAAAAGCAGTAGATCAGAAAGGAACAGAGACAATATACAGTAACAGCCACCTTACAGGCAATACAATGGCAGTAAATTAATATCTCTCAATAGTTACCCTGAATGTAAATGGGCTAAATGCCCCAATCAAAAGACACAGGGTTTCAGAATGGATAAAAAACAAAACCCATCAATATGCTGTCTACAAGAAACTCATTTTAGACCCAAAGACACCTCCAGATTTAAAGTGAGGGGGTGTGGGACGCCTGGGTGGCTCAGTGGGTTAAGCCGCTGCCTTCGGCTCGGGTCATGATCCCAGGGTCCTGGGATTGAGTCCCACATCAGGCTCTCTGCTCAGCAGGGAGCCTGCTTCTCCCCTCCCCTCTCTGCCTGCCTCTCTGCCTACTTGTGTGATCTCTGTCTGTCAAATAAATAAATAAATAAATCTTAAAAAAATAAAGTGAGGGGGTGGAAAACAATTTACCATGCTAATGGACATCAGAAGAAAGCTGGGGTGGCAATCCTTATATCAGTTCAATTAGATTTTAAGCCAAAGACTCTAATAAGAGATGAGGAAGGACACTATATCATACTCAAACGGTCTGTCCAACAAGAGGATCTAACAATTTTAAATATCTATGCTCCTAACATGGGAGCAGCCAACTATATAAACCAATTAATAACAAAATCAAAGAAACACATTGAAAATTATACAATAATGGCAGAGGACTTAAACCATCCCCCTCACTGAAATGGACAGATCATCCAAGCAAAAGATCAACAAGGAAATAAAGGCCTTAAATGACACACTGGAGCAGATGGACATCACAGATATATTCAGAACATTCTACCCCAAAGCAACAGAATACACACTTTTCTCTAGTGCACATGAACATTCTCCAGAATACATCACATCCTGGGTCATAAATCAGGTCTCAACTGGTATACTGGGATTATTCCCTGCATATTTTCAGACCACAATGCTCTGAAGCTAGAACTCAATCAAAAGAGGAAATTTGGAAAGAGCACAAATACATGAGACTAAAGAGCATCCTTCTAAAGAATGAATGGGTCAACCAGGAAACTAAAGAAAAATTGAAAAAATTCATGGAAACAAATGATAATGAAAACACAATGGTTCAAAATCTGTGGGACACAGCAAAGGCACTCCTGAGAGGAAAATATATAGCGATACAAGCCTTTCTCAAGAAGCAAGAAAGGTCTCAAATACACAACCTAACCCTACACCTAAAGGAGCTGGAGAAAGAACAACAAAGAAAGTCTAAACCCAGCAGGAGAAGAGAAATAATAAAGATCAAAGCAGAAATCAATGAAATAGAAACCAAAAAACTAATAGAACAAATCAATGAAACTAGGAGCTGGTTCTTTGAAAGAATTAATAAGACTGATAAACCCCTGGCCAGACTTATCAAAAAGAAAAGAGAAAGGACCCAAATAAATAAAATCATGAATGAAAGTGGAGAGATCAAAACCAACACCAAAGAAATACAAACAATCATAAGAACATATTATGAGCAACTCTATGCCAACAAATTTGACAATCTGGAAGAAATGGATGCATTCCTAGAGACATATAAACTGTCAAAACTGAACCAGGAAGAAACAGAAAACCTGGACAGACCCATAACCAGTAAGGAGATTGAAACAAGTCATCAAAATTCTCCAAACAAACAAAAGCCCAGGGCCAGACGGCCTCCCACGGGAATTCTACCAAACATTTAAAGAAGAATTAATTCCTATTGTCCTGAAACTGTTCCAAAAAATAGAAATGGAAGGAAAACTTACAAATTCATTTTATGAGGCCAGCATCACCTTGATCTCCAAACCAGACAAGGATCCCATCAAAAAAGAGAATTACAGACCAATATCCTTGATGAACACAGATGCGAAAATTCTCACCAAGATACTAGCCAATAGGATCCAACAGTACATTAAAAGGATTATTCACCACGACCAAGTAGGATTTATTCCAGGTCTGCGAGGTTGGTTCAACATCCGCAAATCAATCAATGTGATACAATACATTAATAAAAGAAAGAACAAGAACCATATGATACTCTCAACAGATGCTGAAAAACCATTTGACAAAGTACAGCATCCCTTCCTGATCAAAACTCTTCAAAGTGTAGAGATAGAGGGCACATACCTCAATATTATCAAAGCCATCTATGAAAAACCCACTGCAAATATAATTCTCAATGGAGAAAAACTGAGAGCTTTTCCACTAAGGTCAGGAACACAGCAGGGACATCCATTATCACCACTGCTATTCAACATAGTACTAGAAGTCCTAGCCTCAGCAATCAGACAATAAAAAGAAATTAAAGGCATCCAAATCGGCAAAGAAGAAGTCAAACTATCACTCTTTGCAGATGATATGATACTATATGTGGAAAACCCAAAAGATTCCACTCCAAATCTGCTAGAACTTGTACAGGAATTCAGTAAAGTGTCAGGATATAAAATCAGTGCACAGAAATCAGCTGCATTTCCTTACACCAACAACAAGACAGAAGAAAGAGAAATTAAGGAGTCAATCCCATTTACAATTGCACCCAAAACCATAAGATACCAAGGAATAAACCTAACCAAAGAGGCAACGAATCTATACTCAGAAAACTATAAAGTACTCTTGAAAGAAATTGAGGAAGACACAAAGATATGGAAAAATGTTCCATGCTCATGGATTGGAAGAACAAATATTATGAAAATGTCTATGCTACCTAAAGCTATCTACACATTTAATGCAATGCCTATCAAAATTCCATCCAATTTTTTCAAAGAAATGGAACAAATAATCCTAAAATTTATATGGAACCAGAAAAGACCTCAAATAGCCAAAGGAATATTGAAAAAGAAAGCCAAAGTTGGTGGCATCACAATTCCAGACTTCAAGCTCTACTGCAAAGCTGTCATCATCAAGACAGTATGGTACTGGCACAAAAGCAGACACATAGATCAATGGAACAGAATAGAGAGCCCAGAAATAGACCCTCAACTCTTCGGTCAACTAATCTTTGACAAAGCAGGAAAGAATATCCAACGGAAAAAAGACAGCTCTTCAACAAACGGTGTTGGGAAAATTGGACAGCCACATGCAGAAAAATGAAATTGGACCATTTCCTTACACCACACACAAAAATAGACTCAAAATGGATGAAGGACCTCAACGTGAGAAAGGAATCCATCAAAATCCTTGAGGAGAACACAGGCAGCAACCTCTTCGACCTCAGCCGCAGCAACTTCTTCCTAGGAACAACGCCAAAGGCAAGGGAAGCAAGGGAAAAAATGAACTATTGGGACTTCATCAAGATCAAAAGCTTTTGCACAGCAAAGGAAACAGTCAACAAAACCAAAAGACAACTGACAGAATGGGAGAAGACATTTGCAAACGACATATCAGATAAAGGGCTAGTATCCAAAATCTATAAAGAGCTTAGCAAACTCAACACCCAAAGAACAAATAATCCAATCAAGAAATGGGCAGAGGACATGAACAGACATTTCTGCAAAGAAGACATCCAGATGGCCAACAGACACATGAAAAAGTGCTCCACATCACTGGGCATCAGGGAAATACAAGTCAAAACCACAATGAGATACCACCTCACACCAGTCAGAATGGCTAAAATGAACAAGTCAGGAAATGACAGATGCTGGCGAGGATGCGGAGAAAGGGGAACCCTCCTACACTGTTGGTGGGAATGCAAGCTGGTGCAACCACTCTGGAAAACAGCATGGAGGTTCCTCAAAAAACTGAAAATGGAGCTACCTTATGACCCAGCAATTGCACTACTGGGTATTTACCCTAAAGATACAAACGTAGTGATCTGAAGGAGCACGTGTACCCGAATGTTTATAGCAGCAATGTCCACAATAGCCAAGTTATGGAAAGAACCTAGATGTCCATCAACAGATGAATGGATAAATAAGGGGTGGTATATATATACAATGGAATACTATGCAGCCATCAAAAGAAATGAAATCTTGCCATTTGCGACAATGTGGATGGAACTAGAGGGTATTATGCTTAGCGAAATATGCCAATTGGAGAAAGACAACTATCATATGATCTCCCTGATATAAGGAAGTGGAGATGCAATGGGCGGCGGGGGGGGCGGGGGTTGGGGTAGGAAAAGAATAAATGAAACAAGATGGGATCGGGAGGGAGACAAACCAAAAGAGACTCTTAATGTCACAAAACAAACTGAGGGGGACTGGAGGGAGGGGTGTAGGGAGAGGGTGGTGGGGTTATGGACATTGGGGAGGGTATGTGCTATGGTGAGTGCTGTGAAGTGTGTAAACCTGGCGATTCACAGATCTGTACCCCTGGGGCTAATAATACATTTTATGGTTATAAAAAAATTTAAAAATTTAAAAAAATAAAATACATGCTAAAATTTGAAGACTTGGTATGAAAAAAGAATGTAAAATATATCACTAATAATTTTCATGTTAGTTACATGCCAAATGATAACATACTGCTTTAAACTCATCAGTAAATTAATTTCATTTGTTTCTCTTTATTTTTTTGTGATAACTAGAAATTTTAAAATTACATCTGTGGTTCAATTATACACCCATTGAATGAATGGTACAGATTTAGAGCATAATAACATTATTGCAATCCAGGGATTTCCTTTGGTATTTCACCAGAATCATGCACATAATTGACCCTCACTAAATACATGTTGTCTATATAATGATTTTCCACATATTTGAACAAATATTTCTTATTGTATTTTCCAAAAAATTAATTTGAAAAGGAATTCATTTCTCAACAGAAAGATGGCTTTGGAGGTCGGTCAAGAAAAAGAGAAAAGGGGACATTTTTTTTCCTCCCCTTATTCATAAAGGGGTCAGATCAACTCATCACATTTTTATCAAGTCCCCACAACACTCCCAAGCATCTGCTAACCACCCCTTCTTACTGGGATTTTCCCACCCCTCTCATCATGGCTGCATCCAAAAATAAGCAAAATTCCAAAGAACTCTCCAATAGTTCTGAGGAGCTATGGGAAAGATAATAGATAAATGAGGCTAGAAGCATGTTGCTGCCATCATAGAAAATTAGCTGAGTCCTGGTTTTGCCACTCATCAACCATGAAAAAGTTGCTAAGCCTTTATAATCCTCATTTCTTCATTCATAAATTGGGATTAATACTATCTCTTAGGATTTGTTAAAAAAAAAAAAAAAGGTTAAGTACTTAGTGCTCCAAACATAATAGGCTCAGTATATGGTGTGGTTAGACCATTCTGAGTATTAATTATCATCACTGTAATTCCTACAACTATACCATCCTTTTCCAACAACTCTAGGAAATCTTAAAATCTTCTTTAGTAATCTTCATTTTGGTAGTTCCAAGATTTTTCAGGAATAAAACTTTCTTTTAGCTTTAGTTTCTTACTTTTCCTGCTTGAAATTATCTATCAAGCTGCTGGCACTATAGAACTATGGACATAAAGAGAACCGAAAGAGGATTTCAAAATCTAATGAGTCCCAGAAATTTCAACTTTTTCCAAGAAATCAGAAGACCCTCTCTAGGTATTTTTAGATACTCTGTACTGACAAAGATTTACTGTGGCCAAATAGGATAATGCCATGTACATTTGTTTTATTCATGATCAGAGAACCCAATGTCAAAACATTACTATAACCAAGGATGTCACATGTGATTATTTTATATTCTAAAGCAAGCAGGTAGCTCATAAGCCAGGACTGCCTTACTGATTCGCCACCTGTGATATAGTGCCCAGGACCCACAATACTTCTAGGGCCTCACAAAAATGTTTTAATTTCTTTTAAAATCAGAAGAAAAAGAATACTCTTAAGTTGAAGAAAATGTTTTACTATATAATATTAACATTTATGTTTTTATTTTTTTAATATTTTATTTATTTTATGACAGAGAGAGCAACCATGCATGAGCTGGGGGAGTGGCGGGCAAAGGGAGAGAGAGAAGCAGACTCCTTGCTGAGTATGAAGCCCCACAAGGGGCTCAATCCCAGGACCTGGAGATCATGACCTGAGCCAAAGGCAGATGCTTAACCGACTGAGCCACCCAGGCATCCCCCCCCCACATTTACCTTTTTAGACCAACACAGTCATAAAATAGATTTTTAATATTTTATGGAGGAAGGGGCCCACAAAGGCAAAGCCTAGTCATAACACAGTTCTGCCAGGTAACAGAGGAGTGAACGATAAGAAACCAAGGGATGCAACACCACTCTGAATATTAGGAATCACAGGTAGCCTGGTGGCAGAGCCCTTACTGCCAGCAGAGAAAGCATGAAGAAACAACATGTTTATCGAAGGGGCAGATAGCTGCATCATTAGTCACAGAATGTATGCGGAGCTAATAACTCCAAAGGGATGCTTTGACAGCTCTGTATCAGGCTCTCTGCCATCCATAAATCTTCAAATTCACCATTGACCATACACATGAACACAGAGAAACCGGCTTTTAATATCCTGGCATTGTTTTCAGCCTCACTACTGTCCTATTTTGCCCTTGGCATCTTACCCTCACCTGATACTTCCTTCTTATACTTCCTTAGATTTCCTTTTTATATCTGCCTCTATTATCAGCCTGTTGAATGATGACACTACTATGTCCTGAGCTATGACTTTTGCTTCTCTACTTCAGGAGGAATCTCTTCTCATGGTCCTGCCTCAGACCATCCTGTGGCCATTCTGCCTTATTCCACCCTGCTCTTCCAACCCCTTGGCAGAACCTTCATGCTCTCCAAAGCCTACAAAAAAAAAAAAAAAAATGAGAAATTTATATCATAAGCATAGCACCTAGGAACCAGACAAATGTGATTTCGAATTTCTGGTTCAGCTAAATGTCATTCAACTTAAATATCTTGATACTCATTTTATTTGGCTTTAACATGGAGATAATGGGAAGCACTCCTCATTGATTCACCCTGTCCCTTGTAAGTGGGAAGCAGTTAGTATATTTAATAAATAGTACTTTATTCACTTGTTTCATATATAAGATCTTGAATTAATTTATTCAAACATTTATAGACCATCATTATGTGTAAATATTGTTCTAGATACCATAAATATATAGGAGATCAAAATAGAGTTCTTGACCTCAGAGAACTTATATTAATGTATAGAAACAGACGACAAAAAGAACAGTAAACAACATGATAAACAGATGATGATAAATTATTATGGAGAAAGATAAAACAGAGTGAGGGAGAAAATGACTGGGGTGTATATAGTTCTACTATGCAAGAGGGTTAAGGAAGGTGACATTTGAACAGAGTCCTATAAAAGTAAGGAAGAAAGTCATATACATATCCAAGGAAAGAACCTTCCAGAAAAGAGAAATGGTAAATAGAGAAGCACTGAAGAAGGGATATGTATGGCATGGAAAAAGCTGGAAGAGAAGCTGGTAGTGGAGCTTCCTGTGTTTTTAGTCACCATTGCTCCATCCATGAACAAGGATACATAGTTCATTTCCCACTTGGAGCGAGAAGAAAGAGAGGAACCGAACAGGAGGCAAGGTTGGGAAGCTCCATGGTCAGGTCTGGCAGTGCATTTTCAATTTCAATTCATCATTTTTTTGAATATACGTTAAGACTCTATCTATACCAGCCTCTAAAAGAAGATAAAGATACAGAGAAGGTCACTGATAACAAAGAACTCATTTTGTCTGAAAAGGTGCTTGTATTAAGAACTTTCTAAATTTCACTTTACATGTAACTACAAAACCCCTTCAAAGAAAAATAAAAATATTTTTGGACTTTCTATACTTTTGGTTGATCTATTCTATGACACATCCCCCTAATTAGTGCAGATAATTGAAAGTTAACTTTATTTTCAAAGCAGAAAATAACTAATTGGCCCACCAGCTGGGAAGTGGAGTGTTTCCAGATTGTAATTTTAATGGTCATTTTAAGACCAGAAGGGACTCAAAAATGTCCTTTAATCTACCTCTCTGCCTGCAAGTAGGAAACATCTCCACTTTGCCCTGGTAACTGGTGCTCACTGCCTCCAGTCCATCTCAATCAAAGTGCTTGGCCAAGTTTTACACTAAGTTATACATATCTACCTCTTAGCAGGGTGGGTACAGTGCATAATGTTTTCACATATTTGAAATTTTTCATCTCTACTCACTTAAAAAACAATACTATTGTCATATTAACATAGTAATTAAACATATAAACATCATAATAAATTTCCAAAAGACTATTTCAAGCAACAAGACTTACTATATTTTTTTGAATTTGTAGAAATTTTTTTGTTGTCTTAGGCTTTGTAGAACTGGCCATTAATTTTTGTTTTTGAATGGAAAACTATAAGAAGGTGGTGAGTCCCTTTCCTGTTATTAAGGCTAAGAAAAGCAAACATTATTTTAACCTTTGTTGTACTTCTGGCTCATATTTTCTCCACCATTTTACTGGACTTTCTCTTGCATTGCCCAATGTTGGGTGTTTGTACTTTTTTTCTCCTACATCTGTTTTTCCTCAAACTCTCTTAAGTTTCTTCACTTTCTGTATAACTTTCATTTTCCTTCTCTGACTCTTTCTCCTGCTCCACTGTTTCTCTGGACATATACCGGTAAGTTTACATCTTTACATTTTTTTTACTCACTTTTTTCCTTTTCCTTTTTTTTTTTTTCCACCACTTTTAAAAATCCTACTTTTTCTCCTGCCCTGGTAAATCCAAATGCCATTATGAAATATAACCATAGTCCTACCTCTCTTCCATGATGTGGTCAAGCCTTGGGCTCTCAGTCCATTTACTAAATAATCAAGTTGGCCAGAAGAAGCAGAAGAGACAACATTCAAGTCTAGGGTCTCCAGTGCAGCAAATTACACGAGGTTAAGAAATACTGATTTTATACCACTGCAAACTTTCATTTCACATCTTATCTATAATATCTAAGGAGAAAATAAATTATCACCAGTATCAATAAGGGACTTCTCAAAATGAGAGAAAATTCTACTTGATTTTTAAAACTACTATATGATTTTTAGGTAGAATTTTAAGGTTACTGAGTTAGAAACACTATGAAGTTTGACTGGAATGGCATTCAGATCTACAACATATTGGCAAGCATTAGTAGTAGCCCAATGGATCAAACAGATCAGTTAGCCCCTAGA
>RCUC01156126.1:0-30462 GCA_003697995.1 Taxidea taxus jeffersonii | reverse complement strand
TTAAGCTAGTTATGGGAAGTGCATGTTCTTGACAGTCAGATTACTTAATATTTAAATTCTAACTGCTTCTCAAGGCCACATGCACTTTCCATCCACCATCACGTTCCTCTGTCACCCTCCACCAACCCAGTTTCTCTGAATGACCTAATTTGTATCATTTCAGGTCAGGGCACCTTGCCTCTGCCAGTAGTTGAGTTGAAGCTGATTTGGGGGCAGATAAAATATCTATAGTCAATAGCACATCTATTCATAAATGCCTGTAGAAAGTTTGTTCAGATGTTTTATGACTGAGTCAGACCACTTCTGTCCACCAGGGTGCAGATAACTTATATGCACATATGCTGATGATAGACTTTATACAATGAACTAAAGTTCTGATTTCTTAAATCGCCTTTAATGTCAAAGGAGTGCAAATCCTACACAGAAATCATGTCTGTTTTGCTTCCTGTTGTACTTGGGGCACATTGTGGGTATTTAATGTGAATGAGGGAATGAATGAATGAGTTTTTTTTTTTAAGATTTTATTTTTTTTATTTGACAGACAGAAATCACAAGTAGACAGGGAGGCAGGTGGCGGGAGAGGAGCAGGCACCCTGCCGAGCAGAGCCTGATGCGGGGCTCCATCCCAGGACCTGGGATCGTGACCCGTGACCTGAGCTGAAGGCAGAGGCTTTAACCCACTGAGCCACCCAGGCGCCCCATGAATGGGTATTTTAACCAAAAATGCCCTTTAAAAATTTGTTTCCGTGTATTTATACTGCAAAACTCAACCCCATAATAAAATTAACTTCTAATGGCTATCTCCCTTCATTTGACATTTAAAATAAAGTATGGACTCACTTTAGAAACATAGACTTACTCTGTTCTCTTTCCTCCAGCCTCTTAAATCAGCTTACTTTGTACCTTTCAGGCAGAACTCTGATATCTATAAATATCCTCTTCCCTATTTAGCAAACTCGGATAATCCTGTGATCCCCTGTCCTCAGTAGTTGGGTTAATATGATGCTGTACTGTATTTGCATCTGCCTTCCCTAGACTATGCTTCACATGCCATTTATCATTTTGATAAAGAAAATAGTAGCTGAACTTTTCATTTCTCTGTAATTTCACTTAAAGGTAAAGCATATGAAATCATTGTTTCCTGATAAGGAAAATCACTCATTAGAAATGTATAAGTATCATTTTTTGATACCTTTAGGTTAATAAAGTTCAGGTATAACTAGAATAGTTTTCTCTTCTGTGCTTTGCTTCTCTCCTTTAAAGATGAATAGAAATTACTTTCTCCTCATTGTTCAATTTTCAAATATAATGAGTGTGTAAAAAGTCTCAGTCTGCAGAAAGCAGCATTTTTATTTACAGCTTTGTTTTAAAAGAGGAGACACGTGAGGAAAAACCTAAAACATTCGTTTTGAACCTTGAAAATATTTTATAGAAACAGCTTTCCTGGTTTCTGCACTTGTAGATAATACATGAGAATTTTACCTGTACTGTCGTTTCATGTAGTGATGTGATAAATTTTGGTTATTTTAGAATTTTATTGGAAGAAGTAATGAGGACATCTAATCAAGAACTCAGGATGAGTAGTACAATGTGTTTTCCCTGTTCTAGCCTTTTTATATTACCAGTCCCCTGAGGATCTCAGAATTCTAATTTTAACTGCTCTGAAAGGTGGCATTATAAATGAGTGATTGCAATGTAGCTAGTAGAAGCCAGGAAGACTTCTCATAAATACAGTTTAAAAAAGGAATGGTGTCAAAGTATTCAAGGCCAGATAAGATAAAAACAAAAGAAAAATGTCATGCCAAAAAAAAATAAAAATTAAAAGAAAGAACTGCCTATCTTTTTGTTTGTTTGAAATCAATCACTCTTGCCTAAATCTTTTGGTATAGAGTTTGTCTTTCTGTCTTAAGCTAAATCTTCCATCTTATTGTGGAAAAAATTGAGGAACAGAGAGGTTAATGTAATCCTTTGCAAGTCAGTGCAAATACAGAATACTAGAAGTGGTAAACAAAGAATCTCTGAGGCAGAAAGGAATTCTTAATAATTATGCATATTTGCATATCATTGTCCAAAGACTTAGTTGTTGAGAATTATTTCACAGAATGGTTATTTGATCTTAGCGAACAGGCTGGTTTGAATTATTGCCTAGTGCAATAACGATTAAAAAAATATAACCATTTTATATAATTCTAAGACTCAGCTTGAAGGAATTTCTGCTTGGGCTGGGAGATTAGATTATATGCCCTTTAAACTCTGGAATTCTTTGATTCTTGTTGTAACTCATTGGAACAAGACAGCAGGAGGACAGAACAAATAACTGTCTTACACGATTTTTCTTATGTTTGCAGCTAAAAAGCAAAATGGTTTATTTCTAGCCATTAAAAAAATAATAAAAACAAGAAACAAATATTGTATTAAATTACTAGTCAAAAACACCCTGGTTAAATTGTAACTGTTTTTATTCTTCCTGACTGACTTTGGCAATGTTCTAACCTCCCTGTTGTATCAGATTCTTCATCTGAAAAACATAACTTATACCATGCATTGGGGTTTTTTTAGATCATGATAGAGTATTTTTAATGCTGAAATCTTTTTTTTTAATGTTTTAAAAATATTTTATTTATTTATTTGACACAGAGAGAGATCACAAGTAGGCAGAGAGGCAGGCAGAGAGAGGGGGTGGGGAAGCAGGCTCCCCGCTGAGCAGAGAACCCGATGTGGGACTCCATCCCAGGACCCTGAGATCATGACCTGAGCCGAAGGCAGAGGCTTAACCCTCTGAGCCACCCAGGCTTCCCTAATGCTGAAATCTTAAACATAAACTGAAATAATGTCAAACAATTTTTTACAACTTTTTTTTTTGTATCTTGTGTGTGTATGTGTGTAGCACTGTAAAATCTTGCACTTACTTGGGTGACAACTGTATTAAATTCAAAAATTATTATCTAATATCTGTCTAATAAGTGCCAGGCATGGTGAGAGACCAAAAGCTATACCTTCACTCTAGAAGTGAATGCACTCTAGGAGAAAAATACAAAAATCAATTACCTATATAGTCTGATAGGATGCGTGCTCTACTCTCAGTGTGTATGAAGGGCTTTAGGAATGTGAATTGTAGTTCACACTCCCAGAAGACTGGGGGTGCCTGCTAAACTAGATTAATAGGAGGAACAGGAATAAGCCACGCTATTTATTGAGTTGCTAAATTTGCTGAAGTACTTCTGCCAAAACTTTGGAGGAGGAAGCAAGTGGAATAAATGACATTGAGCTGGAAAATAATACCGTGAGCTCTCCACAACCAAGAACCTCTTTCAAGGAGATATTCTCAAGAAGATAATCTGGTATCTACTAATATCAAAGTGCCCCAAAAGTAATCTCTCTTCTTCACGGTTGTTTAAGGGCTTGCTCTCAATTTTGCGCAAATTGAAAAGTGCACCAGACCAGGAGGTGAGGATCCTTCTCCTGGGCTTGGATAATGCTGGCAAGACCACTCTTCTGAAGCAGCTTGCATCTGAAGACATCAGCCACATTACACCTACACAGGTGAGCACTGCCCTGGCCCCAGGTGCTTGTGTGACATATGGAAAGTGATCATAGCAATATGGAAGGCAAAATGGGAAATACAGTTTTGTCCACCCTCAAGTTTTGCTACTGAGAAAAGTCTATACAATTTAAAAATCATCTAAGATTTCAAAAACATATCAAGAGATTCCATAGGTATGAGGTACTTAGAGTAGTCAAATTCATAGAGACAGAAAGTAGAATAGGGGCTGGAGACAGAGGGGATTAGAGGGGTCTGTGCTTCAGGGGCACAGAGAGTCAGTTGTAAGATGGAAAAGTTTCTGTGGATGGCTGCTGGACGGTTGCACAACAGTGTAAATGCACTTAGTACTACTGAACCCTACACTTAAAAATGGTTACAATGGTAAATTTTATATTATGTATATTTTACCAATTCTTTTTTTTTTTTTTTTAAGATTTTATATATCCATCTGACAGAGATCACAAGTAGGCGGAGACAGGCAGAGAGAGCGGAGGAAGCAGGCTCCCCACCGAGCAGAGAGCCCAGTGCGGGGCTCGATCCCAGTACCCTGGGATCATGACCCAAGCCGAAGGCAGAGGCTTTAACCCACTGAGCCACCCAGGCGCCCCTATTTTACCAATTCTTAAATAAATTGTTTAAATAAGCATGTATAGGGGCGCCTGGATGGCTCAGCTGGCTAAGTGTCTGTCTTGGGCTCAGATCATGATCCTGGACTCCCAGCATCAAGCCCCACATTGTGCTCCCTGCTCAGCAGGGACTCTGCTTCTCCCTCTGCCCTTCACCCAACTCATGCTCTCTCTCTCTGCCTCCCAACTCAAATAAAATCTTTAAAAAAAATAAATAAGCGTATATATATTCAAGACACAGTTAATTCCCTCAGCTCTAAGTGATTACTTTGAAAAAAATAGCTTAATCTTCTCATAATGAAATTAATATGTACAGAGAATACAGAGAGGGGGTGCCTGGGTGGCTCAGTCCGTTAAGCATCTGCCTTCGACTCAGGTCATCATCTGAGTCCTGGGATCAACCCCCCCATTGGGCTCCCTGCTCAGTGGGGAGCCTGCTTCTTCCTCTCCCACTGCCCATCCCCACACCCCTTGCTTGTGTGTACTCGCTCTCTCAAATAAGTAAATAAAATCTTAAAAAAGAAAATACAGAGAGAATATAAGAGAAAAAAACGAGTACTATGAGAAAAACTGTAAATATTTTAGTGTATATTTTTCAGACTTAGTAAATACAAATATATATCACTTTTTAATTTAAAAATCACATATATTTTTTAATCCAGCCTCTTGGCTAAGGCTGATCAGCAAAATACAAAGGAGAAGGCAACAGTGATGCTGGCAGTGTGGAAGTTGAAAGACAAATCCTAAGTGGAACAACCCTCCTTCTTTAGACCTCCTTCCCAGTAGGAAAGCCTGAGAAAGCTTGACCTTTGACCAGCCCGTCGGGTTTCCTAACTAGAGGACAGCCCGGTTGGTCTTAGTCACTTTAAAGTGTTTGAGCATTAGAGGTTTTAGCAAAAGCAGAGAGTTTTTTAAAGCATTTTCCACCACCGTACTGTGAGGTAAGTTTGGTGCCAGGTTTGAATGGCTGTGCTGGTGTGTGTACTTCACAGCTTGTGAGTCTTACTGATCTGCAACTTTTTGCAGAAAAGTCATTTCAATTGCCACCAAATGAGCAATTTTACAGCTTCTGAGCAAATTTAATGTATAGCCTAAGGAGGAGCAAATTACAGTAGTCTAGCCTAGAAGGGCTAAAAACACATATTACTGTGTCAGGATTTCTGCCAGAAAAAGAAAAGTCTAGGGTTTTTTTTCTTTTTAATTGAGTATTAGCAGTAGGCTGTATCTCTTAAGAGTACCAGTAAAATGAGGGCATCCAGCACTGTGAACATAGAAATGAACTCTTAGGTAATGGACTCAAAGTTCCAATTCTAACTTTCAGGCTTTATTTGGTATGTTATAGGTGACTTTGTTATTATATGATGTCAAGTTTTCGTATTTATTCTTTTTTTTTTAAGATTTTATTTATTTATTCAACAGAGAGAAAGAGATCACAAGTAGGCAGAGAGGCGGGGTGGGGGGGAAGCAGCCTCCCTGCTGAGCAGAGGACCCCATGCGGGGCTCAATCCCAGGACCCTGAGATCATGACCTGAGCAGAAGGCCCAGGTGCCCCTCTTTTTTTTTTTTTTTTTTTTAATTTATTTGAGAGAGAGAGAGCAAGCATGTGTGCAGGGTGGGTAGAGGGAGAGGGCGAGAAGCTCAAACTCTGAGCACAGAGTCCAACAGGAGGCTGGATCTCATAACCCTGACATCATGACCTGAGCCAAAATCAAGAGTCCAACGCTTGACCATTGACTGAGTCACCCAGGCACCCCTTTTTCTTGTTATTTTTAAGTAGGCTCTACACTCAGTGTGAACCCAACATGGGGCTTAAACTCATGACCCTGACGTCAAGACCTGAGCTGAGATCAAGAGATAAATGGGATAAGAGATAAACCAACTGAGCCACTCAGGTGCCCCCATATTTATTCTGTAAAAACAAGCCTTCAGGGTGCCTGGCTGACTCAGTCGGAAAAACATGTGACTCTTGATCTCAGGGTTCAATGTGAGCCCCACATTAGGTGTACAGATTACTTAAGAATAAAATCTTTAAAAAACTTTTAGAAAAACAAGCTTTCATTGTGTTTTGTTTTATATTAGAAGAAGTAGGGGCACCTGGGTGGCTCAGTCGGTTGGGTTTCTGCCTTTGGCTCAGGTCATGATCCCAGGGTCCTGGAATTGAGCCCCCTGTCAGGCTCCCTGCTCAGTGGGGAGTCTGTTCCTCGCTCTCCCTCTCCCTCTGTATACATTTGCCCTCTCTGTCTAGCTCTCACGCTCTCTCTCTCTCAAATAAATAAATAAAATCTTAAAAAAAAAATGTATCCTTTTTTTTCTATGCATGTATGTGATGGGTATATTTAAAGATTTATTTTATTTTTTAAAGATTTTATTTATTTTACAGAAAGCATGAGCCGAGGGAGGAATCTTAAGAATCTTAAGCAGACTCTGCATTGAGCATGGAGCCCCATGTGGGTAGATCTCAATCGCCTGAGATCATAACCCCAGCCAAAACCAAGAGTCAGATGCCCAGCCAACTGAGCCACCTAGGAGCCCCTAAAAGACTTCATTTTCATTTAATCTCTACATCTGACATGGGGCTCGAACTTACAGCCCTGAGATCAAGAGTCCCATGCTCTACTGACTGACTCAGCCAGGTGCCCCTATGATGGGTATATTTAAAATAAAAAACAAAAGTGACAGGCACCTGGGTGGCTTAGTGGGTTAGTAGTCTGCCTTCAGCTCAGGGCATGATCCCAGGGTGCTGGGATCAAGCCCCACTTCTAGCTCCCTGCTCAGTGGGGAGCCTGCTTCTCCCTCTCTCCTTGCCCCTCTCCCCCATGCTCTCTCTCACTCGCTCTGCTCTCTCTCTCTCTCTCTCTCAAATAAATAAAATCTTTTTTTAAAAAGTAAAATAGGGGTGCCTGGGTGGCTCAGTAGTCAAGCATCTGCCTTCAGCTCTGGTCATGATCCCGGGGTCCTGGGATCATGACCTGCATCAGACTCCCTTCTCTGAGGGAAGCCTGTGCTCCCTTTCCCCTGCTTGTGTTCCCTCTCTCACTGTGTCTTTCTCTGTCAAGTAAATAAATAAAAAATAAAAAAGTAAAAGAAAATGACTATATACCATATCATCATTTTCACTGAATAATATGTCCTGAACATCTTTCTACATTGTTAATGTATGTAAATACTTATGTAATACCCATCTCTAAATGCTCGCACCCATTATTGCTTCCTTCGAATAATTTCTTAGATTTGTTGGTCCAATGATGTAATAGAATTTTTTTTTTCTTTTGATGACTTACAGAATTTTTTTGGATGACTTCAAGAATTTTAAGGCAGTTGACACATTTGGTCAAATTCCAGGAGTTACTCTTACTTATCTCCTCCTTCCTTCTAGATTTGACATTATTGGCTTTGACATTTAATATCGTAGTGAAGTGTAGAATTTTTAAGCACACAAAAGTGGTTTTGTCAACGAGTCAGAATGAAGCTCCCTTTTACAAGATAAGCTTAAGCCACTTCCCGTTAGAGTTCTTCAACTTCTAATTTATTCAGTCGTTGGCATCTTACAGGAGCTGGAGTCAGCATCGTCCCCAGGTGTCCCCTAGAGTCTGTTTATCCTCAGTGGCAATCGGGTGGCAGTGTTCCTGCGCCGTCACACTGCGCCTTGTCCTTCTGCACGAGGGGAGTAGTACTGGCAGGCTGCCAGAGGAGGCAGCCCCAGGCCCACTTCACTCCAGTTATCCTGGATGAAATGTCACTTCTGTGGTAGCAAGCTGTTGATTGGATTTTTCAAGTCCTCATTTCACTGCATCCTTCTCAGAAAAAGATTTATTTTTTAATTATTGCTCGTGAAATGCCTTCTCTCCAAACCCCAGAGGTCTTGTTAATTTGTTTCTCTCCACACCAGCTCCCAGCTCACAGTTCCACCTGCCCCTGATTTGCTCACCTTCCTCCAAGTTCCACCTCGAGTCACTTTCCTGAAAATGAATACTTTCAAGTTCGTCAGAAATGCTTACGAAAGAACAGTTGCCAGTGCCGGCTGGCTTATTTGCATCACTTCCTATAACTGAGGGCCCCATTTCAGAGTTTGAACATGCTATTTCCACAGGCCATCCCTTCCTCGTGGGGCTAAGAGCCCAGTTACGAATCGGCTTCTCCCATAGTAGCATTGTGACTTCAGCTCCTTCCTTTTCCTGATTAACCCATACGAAGAAATTTCTTAAAGAACCCTGTCTTCCAGACTGTAGCTCTCGCCTCTTTTTAAACTTGTAATTTATTCTGTTCTATTGAGTCCTCAGATGCAGCTTCCGTTTTTTTGTTAGTTAAATGTAATAATCTGTTAGCGGTGATTATCAGAACTATTCTCATTCCAAGTTGTCCTCGGGTGTGTGTGTGCGCACACGTGCGTGTGTGTGTGCGTGTGTGTACACTTACTACAGAAGGCGTCCTGTTAGCCATGACATTAATGTTGACTCCAAACACAAATGTAGTAAGCATGTAGAAACACATTTCTCTCTTTCCTATCATAACAGACTACTTTTAGTATTACCAGTATCGCATTTGGCAGAGTATCTCACAACTAGAAAATAACATAGCTGTAAAATATAACTTTGTCAGAATTATGATCTCAGGGGCGCCTGAGTGGCTCAGTGGGTTAAGCCTCTACCTTCAGCTCAGGTCCTGATCTCAGGGTCCTGAGATCGAGCCCCACATCAGGCCCTCTGCTCAGCGGGGAGCCTACTTTCCCCTCTTTCTCTCTGCCTGTCACTCTGCCTACTTGTGGTCTCTGTCAGATAAAAAAATAAAATTTTTTTTTTAATTATGATTTCAAACCTTAATAAAGCTTGGTGTTTTTGCCTCTGTTTCAGGGATTTAACATCAAAAGTGTACAATCACAAGGTTTTAAACTGAATGTATGGGACATTGGTGGACAGAGAAAAATCAGACCATACTGGAGAAATTATTTTGAAAATACTGATATTCTCGTAAGTACTCCTTCTGATGTACTAATTCATAGTCTTTTCTACAGTGTATGAAGAATATTAACACTGTAATGTTCTTTCTTGTCAGTAATTCCACTGCTGTAACATGAGTCACTATGAATTTAGGGCTAGCAGGAAACTACAGATTGTGAGATCTGAAACATCTTTGTATAATTTGTATATGAGTTTTGAGTTTTGCTTTTGCTCAGTACAGCCTTGTGCCCACACTCACCTTGACAAAATAAAGTATTAATTACCACAGTGATTTGAACATCAGAAGGGAAATCAGAAGATAATGCCACTGACTCCACCATCCCAAGGAAATCAATAAGAGTATCTGGAAGAGGCAAGCAAGATGGTGGAGGTCCTGGAGATAATGATGCATAAGGAATGGTTGAAAGACAGATGTTCTTCCCAGAAAAGAAACTTGGAACTGTTTTCACTTGCTTCAAGAGCTATGTTAAGTCAGAGAGTTGTGCCTCGTCATGAATAGTTCTAGAGGACTGGATGAGGAGCAATCTGGGTAGTATTAGATGGCAGAGTTTAATTCAGAATGAGAAGTCTCCTATCATTGTCACTGTCCAGAAGTAGAAGCAGCTGCCCTGTGCACTGGGGATTGATTCCCTGGCTCAGGCAGTGTTTGTCCAGGAAGGGGCCGAGATCTTAGCTCCCAGCTCACTGTCCTCTTGTAGGACTACTGTTTCGGAATTCTTGGAGATTTCACTATCCACGTACTCCGTTTCTCCAATACCTAAGCCTCTCAGTTCATCCACCCTACCTTATGTACTTTGTGTCATGATCATGGCCTAAAACCAGGGTGTCCCATGAACTTGGATAGGAAAAAAAAAACACAATTACATATTATTTTCATTAAACTCTAATGGAAAGTTTGCATTTACTACAATTCTTCCCATAGACAAGGAACTGCCATAAAGTCAGCCATATTGATGCCTTCATTACCAATAGAAACCATCTTGCATCTCAAATAACTTCACTCTCTGCTTTTGCTTCCTATGTGTCTTTCTACTGGATCATTCTATAGGCATGCACATAGCCTGTGGCTTCTCTTTTTAAAAACAAAAAAAAACTCTTGCCCTGGCTATATATCCCATCCAGATACCGTCCTATTCCTCAGTTTCTCTTTAAAACAAAACACAAAACTCTATGAATTTTCTGAGCTCTCTGTCTTCACTTCCTCTTCCTATTCTCTCTTGAACCGTCCATTCAGACCCACCAAGAATTCTAGATTGCTAAGGTTTTCCATCATCCTCTTACTTGACCTAGCCATACAGTTAAGGAAGTCAGTCTTGCATTCATTGACACACTATCTTCCCCTGTTTTCCAGAATACCATTCTATCTTGGATTTTCCTCTTATCTCACTGGTACTCTATCTCAGTCTCCATCGCTATTTTCACCCTTGTTTCCCTCCAGATGTTGGAGTGCTCCAGAGTTCAGGCCCATGCTTTTCTTCTCTAAGTTGTGGCTTAAGTGACCTCATCCAATTTCAAGGCATTAATTATCACCTACATGCTGGTGAATCCCACCCCATTATCTCCATCTGGAAACTCTCCCCTGAACCTCAGTTTCATATATAGCTAGCTGCCTATTTGACATCTCCATTTCAGTAGCTAGGAAGTCCCTTCATCCTCAGCATGTCCAGAACCAAATTCCTATCTTCATCCACCCTTCCCCAGACCTGCTTCTTTTACCTTCTTCTCAGTAAACGACAGTTGCATTCATCCAAAAGCACTGGAGTCATCCTTTTCTTCTCGCTCCCCATCTCTGACCTATCAGCCAATCTTGTCAGTTCTACCTTTAGAATAGTTCTAGAATCTGACCACTTCTTTCTAGACCATTGCTACTGTACATTGATTTTTGCAGTGTCATCCACTCTAGTCTCCTTGCTTCTGCCTTTCCTCCCTAACGTCTCTTCTCAGTGCTGTATCTATAGTGGTCCCATTAACACGGAAGTTTCCCATCTCAGAATAAAGCCAAGGTTCTTAACTGGACCCCTGCCTTCTGGCTTGTCTTACCTGTCTTCTCATTCCCCTCTTTAACTTGGTGCCAGCCACACTAACCTACTTGCTGTTCCTGCAACACTGGCATAATCCCAGCTCAGGGCCTTGGTCATTGCTATTTGCAGTGCTAGGATTCTTTTCCTGTAGATATCCTCATGGCTTATTCCCTCACCTCCTTCAAGTCTCTGCTCACATGTCACTTTACCACTGAGACCTTCTCTGATTTCTATATTTAAAATTGTGACTCGTATCCCTACCCTTCTGGCACTGTAATTTTTCTTTGCTTCTTTTTTCTTTCCTTTGATCAGACCTATTGGTACTCATCACCATCAGAAATATTTTTATTTATTACCCTCCTCCCCCAGAATATAATATCTACAAAGACAGGGACTTTGTTGTCTTTGTTTTGTTTTGTTTTGTTTCAACTTTTGTATCTCCAGTGCTTAAAAACATGCCAAATGAAATGGACAAAAATGTGTAAGATATACTGTATTAGAATTTAGAACTTATGCTCTGAGAAAGACACTATCAAGAAAATTAAGAGATAAGCCAATATTTGAATAAGAAATATTTGCAAATAAGAAAATATTTGCAAAACACACATGTGATAAAGTACTTGTATCTAAAATATACAAAGAGGGGCACCTGGGTGGCTCAGTTGGTTAAGCATCTGACTCTTGATTTTGGCTCAGGTCATGATCTCAGGGTTGTGAGATCAAGCCCCTTGTCAGTCTCCACACCGAACATGGAGCCTGCTTAGGAGTCTCTCTCCCTCTCCTTTTGCCCCTCTTCCCCTAAAATACACACACATACACACAACTCTTAAAATTCAATAGGGAGAAAACAAAAAAACAAATTAAAAAGGGGACAAAAGACACCTCACCAATGAAGATACACAGATAAGCTTATGAAAAGATAATCAACATCGTAGGGAACTGAAAAACAATGAAATGCCACTGCATACATACCAGAATGGCTAAAATCCAAAAAACGGATTATACCAAATGCTGGCAAGGAAGAAGAGCAATTGGAACTCCTATTCGTTGCCCGTGGAAATGCAAAATGGTACAACTACTTTGGAAGACAGTGTGCAGTTTCTTACAAAGCTAACTATAATCTTACTAATCTGTGTGATCCAGCAATCACTCTAGTCTACCCAGTTAGGTGAAAACTTATATCCACATAAAACCCTGCATGTGAATGCTTATAGCAGCTTTATTCAGAATTACCAAAATTTGGAAGCGACTGAGATGTCTTACAGTAGGTGAATAAATAAACAAACTGTAGAACATCTATATAATAGCATATTATTTCTTGATAAAAAGAAATGAAAAAAGAATTTTTTTAAGGGGATCTCAAGCCACAAAAAGACATGGAGAAAACTTCAATGCATATTACTAAGTGAAAGCCAGTGTGAAAAAGGATACATCCTCTCTGTTTCCAATTATATGCCATTTTTAAAAAGGCAAACTATAGAAATCAGTAAAAATCTCTGGCGCCTGGGTGGCTCAGATGGTTAGGCTTCTGCCTTTGGCTCAGGTCATGATCCCAGGGCCTTGGGATCGAGTCCTGCTTCAGGCTCCCTGCTCAGCGGGGGGTCTGCTTCTCACTCCCCCTCTGCTCCCCCTGCTTGTGTTCTCTCACTCTCTCTGTCAAATAAATACATAAAAATAAAATCTTTAAAAAAAAAATCTCTACAAGTAAAAGGTTCGTGGTTGCCAGCACTCCAGGGGAGAGTGGAGGGATGGATGAATAGGTGACATACAGAGGTTTTTTAGAGTAACAAAACTATTCCGTATGAAACCATAAGGTGCATACATGTTAGTATAGATCAGTCAAAATCCATAGTTTAGGGGCACCTGGTGGGTCAGTGGGTGAAGCCTCTGCCTTCGGCTCAGGTCATGATCTCAGGGTCCTAGGATCGAGCCCCGCATCAGGCTCTCTGCTCAGTGGGGAGCCTGCTTCCCCCTCTCTCTCTGCCTGCCTCTCTGCCTACTTGTGATCTCTGTCTGTCAAATAAATAATAAAATCTTTTTAAAAAAAAATCCATAGTTTAAAATACAAAGAATGAACCGGATGTATCACTATTGGTTCATGAATTGTGAGAACTGCACCACACTAAAGCAAAGGTTACTGGGGGAGGGCATGGAGATGGGGTAGGTGTACAGAACTCTCTGTGCTGTCTATCCAGTTACTCTGTAAATAAAAAACTGCTTAAAAATTGAAGTGAAGGGGGAAACACCTGGGCAGCTTGGTTAAGCATCTGTCTTCAGCTCAGGTCATGAGCCTAGGGTCCTGGGATCAAGTCCCACATCAGGCTCCTGGCTCGTGGGGAGTCTGCTTCTCCCTCTACCCTTACCCCCTGCTCATGATCTCTCTCACTCTCATTCAGAGAAATTTAAAAAATATTGGTTCAGGTCATGACCCAGGGTCCTGGAGCCCCGCATCGGGCTCCCTGTTCAGCGGGGAGCCTGCTTCTCCCTCTGCCTGCCTCTTCCCCTGCTTGTGCTCTCTCTCTCTCTCTTTGACAAAAAAATCAAATAAAATCTTTTTCGAAAATTAAAGTGAGTTAAACTATAGATTGAAGTCAAATCATTACACTATACGCCTTAAACTTCTACAGTGCTGTATGCCGATTATACCTCAATAAAACTGGTGGGGCTGGCCTATAGATTTCTCGTGCTTTCTGAGTCAAGAGTTAGGGAAAAGCAGGTGGCTGAGAGAAGTAACAGTTCATTCTGTTCATCTGCTGAATTAAGGTATTTTGAAAGAAATGCCCAAATAAGAGCAATACAGAAGGACATTAATGACCATGAGGCTCAATAAGGAGGCCTCAACCTTTCTGGTCTACTTTTATTTTATTTTTTTTTTAAAGATTTTATTTATTTATTTGACAGAGATTACACAAGTAGGCAGAGAGTCAGGCAGAGAGGGGAGGGGAGAAGCAGGCTCCCCGCTAAGCAGAGAGCCCGATGCAGGACTCGATCCCAGGACCCTGGGATCATGACCCGAGCCGAAGGCAGCGGCTTAACCCACTGAGCCACCCAGGCGCCCTCTGGTCTACTTTTAAATCACAGGCTCTTAACACCTTGAGGGCAGAATGCAAGGTGGTTGTAGTATGACCCAGACTGCACATTTCTTACTTGCTGAGAGTGCCCGGGAATTTTCAGACACTCCAGTAAAAGTCGGTCTGAGCTACCTGAGGGGAGTTTCTTCCCACTACCTTAGGCTGCCGGTTCCAGACAGTGTTTTGGATTCCAAGTTACCCTTTCATTATTTTCTGGAGCCGTTTGAGAGTAAACAAGTCTGGGGGCACAGCTGAATCCCCAGGGTTAGATTCTAAGGCCTTGTGGCTCAGCGCTGTCTGCCAGTTTTAGAAGCAGCTTGGAGTGGCAGCGGTTGATGCATTATATTAGTTTGTATTTAATAGTCTTTCATTGTTGGTTGAAAAGACCTATTACCCTAGCCTCCACACTGCCTAGAAGAGCAGGGTCGAAGCTCAATACATTCAGTTACCTGGTTAACTCTTTCCATTTATCTCTAGAGTGTAACAAGAAATTCTTTCCTTTTTTTTTTGAAAGACACATTGAGCCTCGTGATCAGACTATTACATTGAGCAGTCAACAGCATGGGTGCAAAAAAATAAATCTACATTAAAACCCTCTGTTGGAATGCTTTACACTTTCCGTGGAACAGAAACTGAAATAACCTGTTATACAATTAGTCACAAATACAGTCCTTGAGTTTTTTGCCCAGGCACAGGAGTATTGTCTAAAACATGTCTTCAGGGACGCCTGGGTGGCTCAAACAGTGAAACGTCTGCCTTCAGCTTGGGTCATGATCCCAGGGTCCTAGGATCGAACCTCACGGCCAGCTCCCTGCTTTGTGGAGAGCCTGCTTCTCCCTCTCCCTCTGCCTGCCACTCCCCCTGCTTGTGCTCTCTCTCTGTCAAATAAATAAAATCTTTCAAAAATAAAAATTAGGGGCGCCTGGGTGGCTCAGTGGGTTAAAGCTGCTGCCTTCGGCTCGGGTCATGATCCCAGGGTCGTGGGATCGAGCCCCGCATCGGGCTCTCTGCTCTGTGGACAGCCTGCTTCCTCCTCTCTCTCTCTCTGCCTCTCTGCCTACTTGTGATCTCTATCAAATAAATAAATAAAATCTTAAAAAAAATAAAAATAAAAATTAAATAAATAAATAAAACATGACTTCTTTGTATCAGCGAGGCCCTGCTACCATTGTGCTTAGCTGAGGTCACAAATCTGTTGTAAGCTGTAGCTTCCCTGTCACTTCTCTGGCTCTCCTCTCCTGCTCAGCTTTGTTTCCTGGCAGTCGTGACAACCCACTGCCACTGCCATCGCCACTGCTGCTGCTGGAACCGCCACAGCCACCATGGTTTCCTGGTTTGGCAAAGCATTGGCCTCCACCACTGTAGGGGCCAGAGCTTCTGCCTCCAAAATTTCCTCCTTTCTTGAGTATAAAATGTGAGGACTGAGTGTTGTAACTGTCAATGAATTATTACCAAATCTGTTAGAGCGGTCCCCACTGCTGCCGTAGCCACCACCACCTCGACTGCCACCAGAACCACCTCACCCACGGAAGTTCCCTCCATGACTAAAGTTGTCATTTCCACCAAAACTACCTCCATCACCATCACCGAAGTTTCCAGAACCATTTCAGCCTCTTCGGCTGGATGAAGCACTAACCATCTCTTGCTTAGACAGGGCTTTCCTTACTTCACAGTCATGGCCATTCACATTATGTTTTTGAATGACAGTCTTGTCTACAGAGTCATGCTCATCAAATATTACAAAAGCAAAGCCTCTCTTCTTGCCACTGCCTCAGTCAATCATGATTTCTGTCACTTCTACTTTCCCATACTGTTCAAAATAATCTCTTGGATGATGTTCTCCAGTGTCTTATATCATGCCACCAACAAAAATCTTTTTCACACTTAAGTGGACACCAGGCCTTTGAGAATCTTCTCTTGAGACAGCCCTGTTTGGTTCCACAACTCTTCCATCCACCTTATGTGGCCTTGTGTTCATGGCTGCATCCATGTCCTCCACGTTGGCTTCCATGACAAACCCAAAGCCTCTGGAGCCCTTGGTGTTTGGATCTCTCATTACCACACAGTCTGTAAGTGTTCCCCATGGCTCAGAATGGCTCCTCAGACTCTCATTGGTTTCAAAGCTCAGCCCTCCAATGAAGAGCCTCCACTGACTTAGACATGACGGTGGTGGGAGGGGAGACTTTAAAGATGCTTACTTGGCGGCATCCATGGGCAGAAAAAATAATCCCAAGAAATTCTCACTTTAGAACAGGTGTTGACAAACTGATCCAGCCTTCCTCCTATTATTATGTAGCCTGTGAGCTAAGAATGGCATTCACATTTTTAAGTGGTTGGGGGGAAAAAAATCAAAAGAATAAGATTTCATGACACATGAAAATAATATGAAATTTAAAGTTCGGAGTCCATAAATAAAGAATGTTGGAACACAGCCACATCCACTTGTTTATGGATTTTCTATGGTTGCTTTTGGACTATGCCAGCAAAGTTCAATAGTTAGGAAAGAGATGGTATAGGCCACAGAGCTTAAAATATTTACCAGCTTACAGAAAAAGATTGATAAACCCCACTTTTGAGCATTAAATGGTTCTCTAGAGGTTTGAAAGAGTCAAGACAACTCCTAAAAGTGCCAGTCATTCTCAGGGAAGACCATATTGAGGACAGCTGACTTCAGCTTTAAAATGACTAAGAAGGGTGCCTGGGTGGCTCAGTGGGTCAAAGCCTCTGCCTTCGGCTCAGGTCATGATCCCAGGGTCCTGGGATCAAGCCCCACGTCGGGCTCTCTGCTCAGCGGGAAGCCTGCTTCCCTTCCTCTCTCTGTCTGCTTCTCTGCCTGCTTGTGATCTCTGTCAAATAAATAAATAAAATCTTTAAAAAAAATATTTAAAAAGTAAATTAAAAAAATAAAATAACTAAGAAATAAAACTTGAGCGGTCATAGAAGGGAGCTGATAGAATGTCTTCCATTTCTCTTAGACCAGAAGATAACAGCTTTTTGATAGATTAAAAATACAAAGTGTTTCAAGATATGGTCATATTACTTCTAAACTCTGTTTACTTTATTATCAGTTTTGTGTTCAGATGCAACATAATATAAACAAATTAACTATGTCACCTTTTCCATATCCAAAGTGTAGGACACCAAGTGAGATAGATCTCAGTCATCTCTTGTATTATTTCCGTGATGTCACTCACACTTGAGCCTCAGTACTTCTAGAGCACAAATAATTGAAAACCATATTACCCAGAAACCTCATTTGTCAGTTTCAGCTTCCTCTTAGGCTTTTGCCAGAGCTGCCATATCAAACCTACTTGTAAGTGTCATCCTTCTTTATCTCTGCCTACCCCTCTTAGGGAGAAATACTTAGGAGCAGTAAAATGGCCAAAAGGTGGCAGCAGGAGGGAGGAGGACCAGAATCAAGAGGAGAAACAAAGAGCCCTCCACTCACATGGTTGGATAACTAACTAGTCTCTGGATAATCTACAGTTGATTGAACTTTCATCAAGAAAAAAATACTCTTGTCTAGCTCTTCCTCCCACAACCAAATAAAAATTTCAAAGCAACTGCCACGAAGATATGAATTGGCTTTGCTTAGGTAAAGCATCATTCTGAGTGCCATGGATTATAACTTCATTTTAGAATAGCTTTATGAAACTTGATTTTTGAAAGTCCATCATTATTTTTAAGATTTTATTTATTTGGGGGCACCAGGGTCCTGGGATTGAGCCCCGCATCGGGCTCTCTGCTCAGCGGGGAGCCTGCTTCTTTCCCTACCTGTGATCTCTGTCTGTCAAATAAATAAATTAAAATCTTAAAAAAAAAATTTTATTTATTTGACAGAGAGAGAGAGCGAGGTCACAAGTAGGTAAAGAGGCAGGTGGGGTGGGGACGGGGGGGAGCAGGCTCCCCACTGAGCAGAGAGTCCAATGTGGGGCTCGATCCCAGGACCCTGAGATTGTGACCTGATCTGAAGGCAGAGGCTTAACCCTCTGAACCACCCAGGTGCCCCAAAAGTCCATGATTTTTTAAAAATATTTTATGTTTAAGTAATCTCCACTCCATCATGGGATTTGAACTCACAACCTCGAGATCAAGAGTCACAGGCTCCACCAACTGAGCCAGCCAGGTGCCCAGTCCATGTTTTAGGATCAGTCAGAAACACTAGAAATGTTTAACTTTCCCTGATAGTTTCAGAGCAACTTCTCTTTTTTTAAAGATTTTATTTATTTATTTGAGAGGGAGGGAAGGAGAGAGAGAATGATTGAGCAAGAGCAGGGGGAGGGAGAAGCCCCAAATGTGGGGCTCAATTCCAGGACCCTGCGATCATGACCTGAGCTAAAGGCAGATAGATACTTAACCGACTGAGCCACCCAGGTGCGCCAGAGTTTTGTTTTGTTTTGTTTTGTTTTCTCATTAATACTTTGTTTTTAGATAAAGTTTCTTTAAAAAAATTTTTTTTTAGCTATTTTAGCTATTAAAAATTTAAAAAGATAGATAGGCTAACCTTATTCTCACTTTAGAAACTTAGATAAAGGGGCACCTGGGTGGCAAAGTGGGTTAAAGCCTCTGCCTTCAGCTCAGGTCATGATCCCAGGGTCCTGGGATCTAGCCCCGCATGGCATCGGGCTCTCTGCTCAGTGGGGAGCCTGCTTCCTCCTGTCTCTCTGCCTGCCTCTCTGCCTACTTGTGATCTCTGTCAAATAAATAAATAAAATCTCTAAAAAAAAAAAAAAAAAAAAAGAAACTTAGATAAAGTTTCTAAAAAAAAATTTTTTTTTTTAGCTATTTTAGCTATTAAAAATTTAAAAAGATAGATAGGCTAACCTTATTCTCAGCTATTGACCAGAAGAAAACAGATCCTTGGGTGAAAACATGAAGACACTGGACAGCAATGGCTTGGCAGGTGACAGGAAGAAGAGAATGTCACTGCGGAAAAACAAACTTGTGGGATCACCAGAGACTGGCTTGTCTCTGTCTTGACTTTTTCACTTGGCCCTTATAATAAATGGGGCTGTTGTTTTTAGACTCTCTCCTAGAATTATTGTGTAGTAATTTTCAAATTTTATACAAGTCATGTGAGAAACAGACTAAATGATAGAATTTATGTGCAGTTTAGGAAGATCCTCTTCTTGAGTCTTTTTTTTTTTTTTTTTAAGTAAATTCTACCCCCAACATGGGGCTCAAAATCATGACCCTGAGATCAAGAGTCATATGTTCTCCTGACAGAGCCAGTCAGGTGCCTCCTTCTTCTGAAACTTTTAATGAAAATGTTTCCATGAAACTTCCTGTCAGAGCAATAAGTAGCAAGTAAATTAGGAATTTTAAGTTAAAAATGTCTTCTCATTCACCTTTGGACTCTCGTATTTGGTGATCTTTCTTGTCTGTGATTAAACTACCTTTCCATTCCTCCTTTCTCTCTAATTATGTTTTGTCATATCAAACATCAATTTCTTTTTTTTTTTTTAGATCTTTATTTTTAATTGTCAGAGAGAGAGGGAGAGGTAGGCAGAGGGAGAAGCAGACTCCCCACTGAGCAAGGAGCCTGATACGGGAATCGATCCCAGGACTCTGGGATCACAACCTGAGCCAAAGGCAGATGCTTAACCACTGAGCCTCCCAGGCATCCTGTTTTGTGTTGTTTTTAGGTGAATATGCTCTTTTAAAAGAGTGTTTTCATAATACCATTAGTTTAATAGCAATTTTTAATTCTTTAAGGAAAATTTGCAGATTTGATAATTTTTAAGAGTAGCAACTGGGAAAACATTTAATATGTTGTTTAATGGGAAAAAAAGAGGGGGCCTACAAGGGGCACCTGGCTGGCTCAGGGTCATGAGTTTGAGTCCCACTTGGGGGTAGAGATTACTTAAATAAATAATATTTTTTTAAAAGGCTGACAAAATTATATCTATAATTTTCTTTTTTAATTATGAAGAAGAATTAGAAGGGAACTTTCACAAGAAATTAAAATAATTAATGTGTTTGAGTTCTATAACTATAGACGATTTTTCTCCTTTGGTCTTACTTCATTTCCCTTATTGTTATTATAGGATGTTATTTATGCAATTAATAAAATTCAGGGATGGGAAAGAAGGCTTGGGATTTATAATTTACGGTAACTCTTGAAACTTCTTTTACTTCTGGCCCTTGCTATTGCCAGTACTTGATCTTAACCTCCCAGGAAGCCTGAGAAGGTGGGAATGGAATAGAGATCAGTGAGTCTCTTACCTTGGCCCCTGAAGTTAGCGTACAGTTAATACTGCAGAATGTACTTTCAGAGCCATCATGCTCCAGGACTGCGGTATCTGTAAGTGCCTCGAGACATCATCCCTTCCCGATAATTTGGGAAGCAGAACAGCAGAGTGCTCAAGAGCACCTGTGGACTTTACTCCCAGGTAGGCCTGAGTGTGAATCCCACGCAGATGCCTGGGTGAATCCCAGTTTTGTTAGAACTTGGGCAGAGGGGCACCCGGGGTGGCTTAGTGGGTTAAGCCTCTGCCTTCAGCTCAGGTCATGATCCCAGGATATCTGGGATCCCAGCTCCCTGCTCAGCGGGAAGCCTGCTTCTCCCTTTCGCACTCCCTCTGCTTGTGTTCCCTCTCTCACTGTCTCTCTGTCAAATAAAAAATAAATACATACTTTTTTTTAAAAGAACTTGGGCATAATACTTAATTTCTTTGGCTTATGTTTATGTATAAAATGGGAAAATAATGAAATCTATCTCATAAAGTCATAATGAGAATTAATAGAGTAAATCTGAACAAGAATGTTCAGTGAATACACAATAAATGTTCCTATTTTTATGCTTCTTGGCTCTCCTGACATCTACTTTGGAGCTTTGCTGGAAATATTTTCTGGGTATCCCCCTTTAATCAATCCATCAATCAATCAATTAGTGTATTTTGCATCCATAGATGAGGTAAGACTTTTCAGCTCAGGTTCCGTTTGTTGTGCTAAAGAGAAATCTGCTTGGGGATCCTCTGCTCCTTCTGCAGAAGCTGCCCTGTCTTCTCTGTTTATTAAAGTAACCTTCTCCTTTTACTTTACAGATCTATGTAATTGACAGTGCAGACAGAAAAAGATTTGAAGAGACGGGTCAGGTAAATAATTCTTCTGTTGAGATGTTTTCCAAATAACTAGGTATTCATTAATCTACCCTGTAAATGTATGAGAGCAAGGGAGGCATTTTTTGTTTAACCTTTGTAGGTTAAACAAAAAAGTCATTCTGGCAAGCAAGCAAAAATACCAGTTGCCAAAAAAAAAAAAAAAAAAAGAAAGAAAGAAAAGGAAAGTTGAAAAAAAAAAAAAAAGGTTGCCTGCAAGGAAGTTAGTTGAGAATCCTTTAAACTATTTTTTGGTTACAGCCTTTTAGTTTTAGTCAAATTAAATAAATAAGATATAAGCAAATGGAACTTACCATCATGCTCAAAAGTTCTTCAGGTTTCTTCCCAGGCCACTTAGAAATGAACCCAGAGGAACAATTCACTTGTCATTTCTATGTACATTTTCAACAGCAGTTTAATTGATCCGAGGGTACCTCTGACACATTTGAAGGGATGGGAGGAAACATGCAAGCCAAGACTAAGCCACCCTTGTTTCCAAGCCAAGAGATAGACTTTGAACCCAAATATGGCTTCACATGCAAAGTACATGTCAACATGATTACACGGTGAGATTTGTGTACATGGTTTTAAAGAGAGAAGCAGTGGACGTCACCATTTTATCCAGATGGAGTATACTGATAAGAAGCAAGGAGTAGAATGACCTCTTTAGAGAGGTGTGCAGGGGCTTGGCCTGTGTCCTCAACTGCCATAGGTGGCCTTCCAAAGTAGCATTCCCCATGTTTATGTCCCCTTTCCCTGAAAATTAGTTTGAGAACTCCTGTCCATACCTTGATGACCTCTATATCGTCACTCAGGTGAAGCAATGCCAAACATGAGCTTAAAGGTAAGGGGTGTTCATAGGATGATCTGCCTCTTGAACCCCCCAGCTCAAGCATCCCAAGCAGCTGAAACGTGAGTTGAATAGGGAAGAGGTGGGTCCCTGTAAGTAAATACACACCGTCTCCTATGCTGATTGCAGACAGAATCAACATACAGCTAGGACCCCAAGCAATAACCAAATATCAGACACACGGCCAGACTGAAGATGGTTATTTTAGGATGTGAGTTTGATGACGTGCAGTGCATACGCATGCATGCTTTGAAGGTACAGTTTGATGACGCAGCATTATAACCTCCAGAGTCATTGTTATTTTCAGTGTAAAACGTGTGTGTCATGTTTGCGCGTGTGCACATGCGTTGAAAGTCATTTGCAGATCACAACCTTGAGTAAGTTTTAAATCTCTATCCACAATGTATGTTCTCCTTTGAACAGTGTTTCTGAGGTATGATCTCTGCATCCATGGCAGAGCCATTTGCAGAGTGTGTTGAAACAGAGATTCCTAGGCCCTACATCAGACTTTCTAAAGTCGGCATCTGGGGCAGGCCCAGGAATCTGCCAGGGAATTCTTCCCCAGGCTCAAGTTTGAGAACCATTCTCCTTAGAAATTGCTAGTTGATCAGTTTAACACTTCTGTGTTTTTCTAGTTAGAAGTACATGGTTAAATATCATAGATTTCATCCTTCCCTTCCCATCCATCCTGAAATGATACAGGAACTAGCCGAATTACTGGAGGAAGAAAAGCTAAGTTGTGTGCCAGTGCTCATCTTTGCTAACAAGCAGGATTTGCTCACGGCAGCCCCTGCCTCTGAAATTGCAGAAGGACTAAACCTGCATACCATCCGGGACCGCGTCTGGCAGATCCAGTCCTGCTCAGCTCTCACGGGAGAGGGCGTTCAGGTGAGATTACCAGAAGGCTTGGTTACCTGGCAACATGGCACCCAACCAACGTAGTCTGTCTCCTTGGTTGAGCTGAGCTAGATAGAAAAAGATATGAAACCAATATTGCCTTTGATTGGCAGACAACCGCTCCAGGATGTGAAAGGCATGGAGGAGTTTGGTTCTTTTTTACTTAGCAACCAATCTGATAATCATTAACTATTCCAGGAAAGCCACTGATAAACCACCCCATGTGAGGGACAAACTACCCCACTGGGTAGGAGGTCAGAACAGAAGACCTTCGAAGATGCTTTCTAACTAGGATTCCTTGATGACTGGGTTGGGGGTTTTGTTTGTGTCTAATATTATGGATGCTAAGTGCTTGTGCTCCTAAGGTAACAGCCGTCAACAGTCGTGCACACCAGTTACCCTAGAAGTGTTTTGATTTTTCTCTTGGCTAACTCCCCTGCCCTCAGGGCTGATGTCTCTTTCCTGCTACTTCACGGTTTCCCATCGGGAGGCTTCTGCTGACAGAAAGCCCCATGCTTTATACCAAGGAACTATAAACGGGAGGAGCAGTCTCCCCTCTCATTTGATATTAATTTAGGGCAGAAAATGGTTGTATCCCAGCTACCTGAGAGCCGGCATCCTCAAAGAATGAGAAACCGTTTCAGCTCTGATGCTTCCCGCCAAGCAGCCTCGAACCAGCTGACACGTAGGGCTACTTCTTTATTCTGGAGCCCCAGCATGCTGACATGCCTCAACTTAAACATCTGGTGTACCAGCCAGGGAAGTGGCCCGGTGCTTGGAGAAGCAGATAGTGCTGCTCCAGGGTGCTGGGGGGGGGGGGGGGGATTAGCAACATCTGAAGGAACGGAGTCTTCCCCCACTGCCATATGGCAGGTGTCAGAACCACATGGCCAGTTTGCTTGTCTCTCAACTTGGTTCGGGCAATTCGCTTCTCCATTTTTGTCCTGCAGCCTCTTTCCATTTCCCTTCTAATGCTCTTCGTCCCTCTCTCCTAAGACATTTGACATTGATTGGTCTTAAAACTGCCTGACTGCTTTTATCTCAATCAAATAATCACTTCCAAGAATTATCTCAGTTGTTCCATCTGTTCGCTGCGTTGGCTTTTTTTTGTTACACAAACAGCCGGAGCCTGCTTCTGTGCTTGGCCTCTAGATCAGAGGGCCCAGCAGTCCGCACCCGCCGCGCGCCGCCTCCTCCAGGCTCCTCAGTACCTGCGCCCTCAGAAGCTCTCCGTGCACGCATGCGCGTTGTGGGGGCCCTCAGGTAGCCAGAGAGACGCACGGCTGCGTCCGCAGAACAGATGCCGGAGCTCTGTGGGTCTCTGTGAGGTTTAGGTTCAGGAAGGGTCAGGCGTTCGGCCATAGTATTTCCTTCCATCCTAGACTCTGGCTATAAAAGTAATGTACTCTCATTGTGAATCATGTACAAGTATATAAAACTAAAAACTGAAAAGTTCTTTCCTCTCTCCCCTAATCCCACTCGACAAAGGAACTGATCACAGGAGTAGTTTTTTTCTTCTCAAGCCTCCTCTCTAAAATTGCAGTCACATATGTGATTATATTTCTACCAGGTTTCAAATTAACTGCATTTTTCAGCTTAATTTACGAGCTGGTCCAACAAGTATACTGCAGCCCAGCACGTTTTTGTTAGGTAAACTCTCATCTTTTTATTTAGCTTCTCACTTAAAAAAAGAAAGTCCAGGTTTTGCCTAAGGCAGCTCCCTGCCTTAGGGATTGTGCATAAAATGGTATTCATGAGGCCTGAGGTTATTTTGGTGAGGAGATGGCCCAGGAAAGGATAATAGCTTTCTTGTGTTCGTACAAAGTACTTCAGGAAGAGGATTCTGCCTCTCTAAATGGTTTAGAACACAAACATAGAAAGTAGAGAACAGGGGTGCCTGGGTGGCTCAGTTGGTAGCGTGTGGGACTCTTGATCTTGGGGTTGTGAGTTTGAGCCCCACGTTGGGTGTAGATAACTTAAAAATGTTTTAAAAAGCAAAGTAGAAAATGTCTTGAGTTGCAGACTCCAAAGGTAGTACTAGAGAAAATATGTGTTTTGTGCATATCCTGAGAAAATGGGACTTGACAGCTCTGTAATCTTCACTGGGCCAGAGTGTTGAAAGGAAGAAAAAGCAAAGCTGAAATTAACAGTGAGGCTCTTGTTTTCTTCAGCCAGCCTCAGGGATGTCAAAAGGAGGGCTAGAGTTATCTAGAATCAGCATTTACAGTGTTGGCATTCCAGTCAAGGGTGCTTCTTCAGAGGAGCCTGGAGGTTGGGAGGGAGCACTCCTCATTGTCTGCCCCGAGTGCAGGCCCCACTGCCCCACTCCAGTCTGGCAGAGAGTAGGAGGGTGGAGAGATCTGTGTTCGTGGCTGTGTCACTCACCATGGAAGTAGAGTTCCCTTTAAGTCACAGGACCTTTATGCCAAAAAAGAGGCAGTGAGCTCTCAGATTGAGGGTGGGGGTTGGCAAGGGAGGGCTTTAAAATCAACCAGTTTGAATCAAGTGAGATGTCATATGTGGTTTGATTTTGTGCAGAAAGTTCTTCTCAGATCAGGGGCCTTCAGCAACCAGGTTCACAGGAAATGATATCAAGAGAGATACAACAAAGAGCTGTGAACAAGAAAAATAATGATTTTATATGGAGGAGAAATAGTTTGAAGGTCACTTAATTAGTTTAGTAGATAGTACCATGGTGTATAGAATTGGGTAGTTAAGACTGGGATTTCAAGGTTAATGAGATTAGATTATGGTTAATAGAATGATATAAATTTAGAGAATTTAACCATTATTTGAAATGGGTTATTTAATAAAAATGTTAATTAAGAAGGGAATCTGCCGTCTATTGTCCTTTAATGGTAACCTTTGGGGACTGGAGAAAGGTCAGCGAGTTTTCTGTGGAAATGCTTTTTTCACTGTGAGGCACTGATTGACCATGTCCATCCCTCAGGTAATGCCTCTGACCTCAGGTCCTGCACTCAGCCAGTTTCTTTTCACTTTAAAAAGAGTCACTTACTTGGAATTCTTTTCCTGCATTGCTTAGTTCAAGTGTAGGCCTTTAATGACTCAGATTAATTAAGGCTTTAAGTATTCCTCAGAATGGAAGACGTCACTAGAAAAATGTCCATAAGATTACTTCCAGGCATGGATACTGTGTAATAATTACTGGAATTCCCTTATCCCTATTTCATCCTCCCACTCTACCCGCCCACTCTTCCACCCACCACCCCCTGAAATCTGGTCAGTAATGGGCGAACCTCCCAAGATGATTAGACATTAAATGGGTCAGGTAACATCTGGCCCCACAGCTCTAATGAGCCTGAAAGAAAATGTACCAAGGTTTTTTAAAAAGACCTGGGATTTCTGTTATAGTTTCAGGTGTTCAGAGATAGTGTCCCTGTTTGCATTCTGTTTGGGCGTATGTGTTCCATCTAAATGCATTTGTGAGGCGTGCATGTCTCAGACCGATAAGTGACACTGTCGGTGGGTAAGCAGAGCAGCGGCCACCGCTCCGCGTGATGGTGGGCCAGACCCTCTGGACTGAGAGGGCACATGCATCGCTTCTCCCTAGCGGAGTAGCTGCAACACAGGATTTCAGATTATGGAAGTTTGTGATTCTGGGCAAGGATCTGAGGTTCTTGTTCTCCCGGCTCTTCTGAAGGCAAATAAGTATGTACGGTCCATGTGGCTCAACAGCCCCCGCTCTGGGTGTGAAAATGGGCTTCTGAGGGCTTCGGGAGAGTTGAGAACAGGTCTTTGTTTGGCTGATTGATGGTGAGGAGGAGGCCAGCCATCATGTGATTGAAGCAGTTTTTCACAGGAAACTGTCGAGAGTGGAGCACAGGTAAATGGCACTAAAAGCTGGAGGGGACACCAGTCTTGGAAACTCTGTCCTGCTGGGAGGCCCCTAG
Source organism: Taxidea taxus jeffersonii (assembly GCA_003697995.1). NCBI lineage: Eukaryota > Metazoa > Chordata > Mammalia > Carnivora > Mustelidae > Taxidea > Taxidea taxus. The sequence continues at coordinate 3,484 of RCUC01156126.1, read as the reverse complement.
TCCAGAGGAGTGATCAGAAGAGACCCAGTTACAGAGAGGAGAAACTGAAATAGTCTGGGGAAACCTGCAGCCCCCTCGGCTAGACTGCCTTCCAGACACAGGGGTAGCCACCCTCCAGCCCCTTGGGGCTCGGCCCTGCCCCAGTGCATACATGTAACTCCAGGACGCTCTTCTTTCCCCTGTGTGTAGAGAAAATGACGAACAAAGCATCTGGCTCAGAGCCAGAGAAAGACAGAGGAATCGATCCCTCCTCCACTCACAAACCCAAACTGGAACCCCTTAGCACGGCTCTCCTCTGCTCTCGCAGTTTCAGGTGGCTAAAGATATTCCTGCTCTACAACGCCCATGTGTTTAATTAAAATTATACTGGATTAGAATTTTCCTTCAAAGCAGAGATCAGCAGTTTCAGCCTGGCCTCTAGCCTCAGTCATCACAGAGGCCTGCCCACACCAGCAGGTTTCCTACAGATTGTTCTCTGTACCCTCCACCTGATGCTCACCTTCTCTCCTACATCTCTCCCACATTCCCCATCTTCCTGCTCCAAACAGGAGTAAGCCGGCTCAGTCATCTCACCAACACAGAAAGGACCCCTAGTAGCCTGAGCCCCACTGGATGTGGGAGCTGTCCTTCAGAGTGCTTTGCACATGGCCACTAAACAGTCACTAGCCAAGTTTTTGGGGTTTGTTTCTTTTAACCTTGATCTAGGGGACTTTGCCTTTAATAAGCTAACAGAATTTCAATATTTTAAAAAACGACATTCACCACTTCTTTCTAAAGCCTGACGTCAGTTATTTTTGACTCCAGTGTACATGGAACTGCTTATCTACAAGTCAGACCTCAGGGTTATTTTTAAATTTTCAAACCTCTCTGTAGACTAAGAAAGCAAAATCAGAACATGTGATTTTGCTACCTCTCTGGTGCAGTACCTTTGTTACCAGAAAAAAAGTATTAACAGTGAGCAGTATTTTACGTCCACTGCCTCCAGCTGCTCCTTGACCCTGGAAGCCCCGTGGCATGATGGGATAGGCTGTGATGCTCAGCAAGGGTCTGAGCACCTCATCATCTTAAAGCAATTACTCATGTGACCGTGTGGTCCTCATGGCATTAAAAACCAAGGCTACTCAACCATGGCTACTGCTTCTTCCTTCCAACCCTCCACAGTGATGGATGCATGGTAGAAAAACCAAGTTCAAAGGAGCAGTGCAGTCAGAAGCCGCTCTTCCCATAGAAAGGGGCATCGAGGGGCACCTGGGTGGCTCAGACGGTTAAGCGTCTGCCTTGGGCTCAGGTCAGGATACCGGGATGGAGCTCTGCATTGGGCTCCTTGCTCAGTGGGGAGCCTGCTTCTCCCTCTCTCTTTGCTGCCCCGCAGTCACCACCACCCGCCGCGCTTGTGCACGCGCATGCTCTCTTTCTCACAAATACGATTTAAAAAAGAAAGGGGTGGGACGCCTGGGTGGCTCAGTTGGTTAAGCGGCTGCCTTCGGCTCAGGTCATGATCCCAGCGTCCTGGGATCGAGTCCCACATCCGGCTCCTTGCTCAGCAGTGAGCCTGCTTCTCCCTCTGCCTCTGCCTGCCACTCTGTCTGCCTGTGCTCGTTCCTGCGCGCGCTCTCTCTGACAAATAAATAAATAAAATCTTAAAAAAAAATAAAAAAGAAAGGAGCATCGCACCTTCAGTCTTGGACGGGACTCCTACATTTCCAGCCAGATGGTTAGGGGCAGCCTTGTATTTTTCCCAGTGTTTATCATAGGGAATAATGTGAGGACATAGTAAAATGTAAGATTTTTTTCCTTTTGCCATGATGCTAAACAAAGCTCAGTATTTGAGGTTCAAGGACTCTCTTTAGTCTCTATTATTGAATTGAAGCTAATCAATTCAAATTGGTTTTCAGCAAGGTTGGTCAGAAGGGGGTGCAGGGGAGGACTGCCCCTGCCCTAAGACCGTCATCCCAGGACAAAGATCAAATGTGCGGAAATTTGGTCAAACGAGTTTTTAACAATAAAGGTTCAAGCACTAAACAAACCTGAGTTCATTTCCTTCTCTGGAGGCAGAGAGCAGTAACCTACTTCAGGTAGACAGTCACCTTTCCTCAGTCATCTGTTTTCAAAAAAACAAGGCCTTGCCAAATTCAGGCAAGGGCCATGGGGTACACGGGTGAACTTGCGGCGTTCCCGTTTCAACAAGGGGCGCGGCCCCTGCAGGCGGTGGTCTGGCAGGCAGTTCATCTGCGGGGATCTTGCAGCAAGGGACACGTGCAGGCTTCCACCTGCAGCCCGGGAATCTTGAAAGCTAAGTGACCAAAACAGCCTCTGAGACCTTCCAAGCGGCGGCACAGCTGTGTAGGGTGCCTGGCTAGGGGTCGCTCCCGTGTCCCGGCCCCGTATAGCAAGAAGCCCTGAGGATGGAGCGGGACTGCTCCCTTTCCCAGCCCGAGGGCAATGCTCGCCTGGTCTCCGGCTGCCCGCCGTGGTCGCCCGCCGTGGTCGCCGAGCCGGGGCGGTGGCTGAAGAGCACGTGTTCAGGAGCTGTGGCCGCGTTCTCGGCCTGCCTCTGCCTCCCACGATTCTGTGTCCCCACTTCCTCCTCCGGAGTGTGGACGTTATAACAGTACCTACTCCACAGCGTTGTTACGAGGATTCATTTCAAAGATACAAGTTCAGTGTCTGCTCTAGGCCTGGTACCCGGATACCACGCTAGGTTCTGTAAACAAAACCTCAGGCCAGTCCGACCTGGCCCCCGTCGCAGGGCTCCCGGACACCACCACTGCCCTTGCCAGGGAGCAACATGGCCCAGCTTGTCCCTGCTTTGACGGAAGAGGCCTCGTCCCCGGTAACTATGGCCTCCCCGACACCTCTTACCTTCAGCTTGGGTTCTCGAGATAACGACAGGAAAGGGACCACTTCCCAGCCTCCAGACACTTCGGACCAGGGCAGCCTCCGGGAGCCAGTGCAGCCACAGGCCTCTGGCCCAGTTACTCTCCCCGGGCCTCCCACACTCCTTTGGGTTACAGGCGGCAGCTGTGGAGACCCGGGGCCGGGCAGGTCAGCTGGTGGGGACTGACCTCTGAGCGCCCTCTGTCGGCCAGACTGTGGCTGGAAGGGCTTTGCCACCCCCCGGCCCTTGCTCACATCTGGAAGACACTGCCTCGCAGCAGGGCTCGGTGGTTTAAATCCCCTCCACCCCCATCACAGATACCCAGGAAGAAGCTGCCCCTCACCCTCCACATTCTGCTTTGGGTTCCTGCAGCTGAGTAAATATTTTTCCTATCTCTTTGGCTGCACTCGTGTTCAGTCACATATAATAAAAGAACACCCCCCCCCATAATCAGCCACAAAACAAGAGGAGAAATTGCCATTCGTGTAGTGTGGGAACACAATTCTCGATTTCTCTGAGTGGACAATTTGACAAAATCTGCAAGTCTCTTTAGAGGAGAAAATACTGAGGTGCACACCTTGGATAGTGTTTGTCCAGGTTCCTGAA
>RCUC01156125.1:0-22784 GCA_003697995.1 Taxidea taxus jeffersonii | reverse complement strand
AATTAGAGTGTATTAGAACTGCGATATTTATGGGGGCGCCTGGGGGGCCCAGTCAGTTGAGCGTCTGCCTTCGGCTCAGGTCGTGATCCAGGGTCCTGGGGTTGAGCCCCCCATGGCGCTCCCTGCTCAGCGGGGAGCCTGCTTCTCCCTCTGCCTCTGTCCCTCCCCCAGCTCATGCTCCTTCTCTCTCTCAAATAAATAAATAATATCTTCACATAAACTACTGGGAAATTTATAAAGCCAAACCACGAACTGAGAAAAACTAGTGCGAACCCGTGCAACTGACCAAGTGTTAGCCTGCGGGGTGTTTAAAGAACTCCTGCAAAGCGATAAGGAAAAGTCAAATAATCCAACAGAAAAATGGGCAAAAAGCAGAAACACGAATTTTGTGAGGAGGAAGCATGAATGGTGCGTGACACCCAGGAAGACACTGACCGGAAATCAGAGGAAAGCACCGTGAGGCAGGTGCTGGCCCCCAGGCTGCTGGCTTAAGTCCGGCACACGCAGGGTGTCTGGAGCCACGCAGACCTTTACAGCCTGAGGAAAGGAACCGATGCTGTCACCGTGGGACGTCTGCGTTCCAGCGACTCCACCGAGTAAAGTCTGTCGTGTGCTGGAGACGTGGGCGAGAACGCTCCCGGTGGCCCCGGTGGCACCTGGTGTGAAGAGAGGAAGGAACCACGGGGTTGTCCATTGGATCGGCTGTTTCAGGGGACATAGATGACAGTGTCCCAGATGCCTGCAGTGCAGCCCCGTAGCAGGGAGAACACACAGGCCACATTGCCACGCGAAACCTCCCGGGACCTGGGCCGGACAGCATCCGAAGCCACTCAGGGAGAACGTCCGTGTTGTTACTTGTTACCCCCCTTGTGGCATTCAAACCCAGCAAAACTGAGTGAGAGAGACATGTGGAAAAGTCTCTAGAAAAGGAAGCTCTGAACCCAGAATTCCAGGGAGGGAGGTCTGATGGGCAAGAGGGTCGGGGGCACAAAGGCTTCACTTGACTCTAAGGCTTCAGTTCTTGCCCAGGGCGTCCGTGTCACGGGCCTTGGCTGTCATTGAGCCTTAGAACCAACATGTGTTTTATAAATATTCATTGGTCTCTAATATCTAATTAAACATAAATAGAAAACATTAATATTTTTGAATTACAAATCAACAAGTAACATTTCCAACTATCAGAGAAAGGCATCAAGGGGCGGCCGAGGAGGTCCGTGGCAGGGTCCAGTGACATGTGCAGTAAAATGGTGTCTACTGCGCGTGCGTAAGTGAACGGGCATCTCCTCTCTCTAGGAAACACGTCTGAGCACGGCTTTGGGCGGTTTGCGCGGGAACGAGCGGCGCTGCGTTGCTCCTGCTCTCTGTGGTGGCCTGTGTTCACACGGGAAGGGTGTGTACAAAGACGAGTTGGCTCAAGTGCAGGGCTGTCGGGGCTCGGGCATCGGCCTCGGGCACAGTGACACAGGCCCTGGCTGCCCCTTTCCTCTTGCTGGAACAGGCGAGTCCCAGCTCCCTTTGCCCAGCGCCTCTGGACACCAGGGAGGCCGAGAGAGGGCCCGTCTCCAGCCAAGGACAGGACGGGCCGCGCACAGCCCCCTTCTGTTTTCCCCCTTAGAATTAAGCCTTAAGGGGCTTCTCTGTCCTAGATAATTGCCAGGACAGCAGTTCTGTTCCGCGGTCATTTTAGCTCTGCCTGACGGTTAGCAGAAATAAATATCCAAATATTGTGGCAACACATTACGTTCAGATGACTTGACCCGAAGCAGTTACCATCCAAGCCTCTTCCCGTGTTTCACGTTATGGCCGTTCCAGACTCCTGCGCTACCTGCCGGGCCATCGCAAGGGTCGGAGCGCGTGTCCCGCGCCCACCAGCGTCCAGGAGCGCTGGACGCTTACACGCTCGTTTGCTGTGAAGCCAACAGCCCAGTTCTGTGTGGCCGCGAGGAAGAAGGGAGGCTCGCGGTCTAGCGGCGCTCGAGGACGCGTCTGCGTCTGGACTCGGGCTTGAGCCAGCGCTCTCGGGATGGCAGACCCCGTCCGGAGAGCTCCAGGAGGGCATCCCGAGGCCCTTCTTGGATTGACGCTTTGGTTCCAAAACTAGGGCAGGCCGGTGCCAGCCATACAGCGGCGATGTTCGGTCACGGTCTCGGTCACGGGGCACACCGCCACCACCGGGGACTGCCTCGCTGATTCAGGTCATCAGTCATGTGACTGTTGGCAAGTCATCCCTGGTGTCCTCCTATGTGCCTGGCACTGTCCTGGGCACTGGGGCTATCCTGCCACGGCTCACGTCCTAGTGGGCGAGGCAGGAAGAAGGGCCAAGTAGGCAATCCAGGCGAGGCTGCTGCTTGCACAGGACAGGCCAGAACCCCCCCATGGGGCTGGTGAGTCCTGCGGGGCCTGGGCCCCCGGAGCAAGCAGCTCTTCAAAGGCCTAAAGCAGGCTCGTGCCCCGGGGGTGTTCAAGGACAGAAGGAGCCACAGATGCCTGGGGTCAGATTGGAAAGCTTTGCATGGACCACATGGACCCTGTGTTGTTGGGACCCCGAGGTAGGGCTTTGCAGAGAGGAGAGACGGAATGACCTGCCTCCTCCTCCAGGGACCGGGAGTCTTCTGTGCTGGCCGTCAAGGGGCGGATGCTGGAGGGCCCCAAGGCACCGCCACACGGAGGCCCTAAGCCAGGGTTCTAGTATTTAAATGTTTGCCTCAAGTTAACGAGCCGTTAAAATATCTGATCTTCGTACTTTGAATACATATATTCATAATGAAAAAAGTCTGTTTAAATACACATAAAGCTACACTTTTACTTCTGAATGTGAGCCGGATAGTCCAAGACGGCTGGGTAGAATTCTCGTCACGCGTGTTTGGTGTTTCTCGTTGCACTGGCAGAGTTTGGTGAGTGATAACGACATGTGATTCTTGATTATCACACATTTATTTACACATGTCTTTGCTCCCCTTTTTTTTAGAAAATCATTAATTATATTGTTTAATAAGATTTCATGAAATCTGTACATTTAGGTGGAAATGATCCAAGTGTAACTGCACACAGAGTATAAAATGAGATGGTGCTTTTATCAAAAACACAAAACACATACGAAACGAAACATTAAAATTACATGTATATCTTCAAAAAGGACATTTTTCTTTAGCAACACCCAAAATGGACAATTAAAGGTATAAAACTAGTGTAGTAACAGATAACGAAGCTTCAAGTCAGAAACATTCGTAAGGAGGAGTTTATGGTTCTGTGTTTTGGAAGTGTGATCCAGTGGCGGCCGTTGTGAAGATAAAGTCCTTCTGGCTTCGGGGAGAAGCCGTGCGGCTTCCGTGGAGACGGCAGCGAGTCCACCCAGGGCGCCTCGTTTGTGAAGGAGAAGGACCCCCTTCTCGAGGATGGGGCTTGCTGTGGAGTGGATCAGAGAGGGCGAGGTCATTCTCAGGGTGGGCTAGGCCCAGCCTCCCGCCTGCTGCTCAGGTCGGAAGGACACAGGACGCCGAATGAGCCGTGGACACGTGATTAGCCCAAAGAAGCCTTTCAAGGCCCAGTGTCAGGACACAGCCTGTTTGCAGAGCCTGCTGAGCAGGAAGGGCTCTCGAGAAAGGGTCCCTTCACGCCCACAAGAAGGTTCGCAGCCCTAAGACCAGGGCCTGGTGTCCACCCACGGAGCCCTGCAGGGCCTGTGCTCGCTCCTCCCTCCACAGTCCGTCATGACATCTGCCCTCCCCCCGCCCCACGGCCCCCTGGCCGTACCCTCAGGCCCCTTCCCCCAGCACGGTGACCGTGACCGGCTCGCACATGGCTGCCTGTGGGGGCCATGGCCCACCTCCCCTGACTGACGGGGTTCCTTGGACCACCCGTCAGCGTCCTGCCAGCTCCAGGCCGGTCACGGGAAGCCGCAGCTCCTTCTCTCTGAGAGAGAGTCCTGCGCTCCTCGGGGTAAGGTGGCACCCTGAGTGTCCCCCGCAGGAACGTCCTCGCCGACCGGCCCTCCCCACGGTCTGACGCCGTCCCCAGTCTGTGGGCGACACCCGCAGTGCCAGATGCCACTAGGCAAGCAGCGTGTGAAAGGCTCTGAGAAGGCCAGCAGGCATGTGTGTGTGTCGGCCTGTGTTTAGTCCTGTGTTTCCCGAGCCCGAGGGAGCAGAGACCTCACTTCCCCCGATGCCTGTTACTGTGTGGACAGTGGCTTATGGAAACGGGCCCTCGGCGGCACCTGCCGCAGGAGAGGGGTCAGGCCCACCGCTGCTGCCCCGGACTCTGGCTGCTTCTTGGAAAAGGCGTGTGTGGGGAAAGAATGAGCAGGCAGGGACAGTTCCCATTTCTTTCTAATTCCTGCCTAAGACGCCGCTCTGCCCTCAGCAGTCTGGGCGCGGTGTTATTTCTCGGGCGGGATTGGGGGGCTCAGGGGCCCCTGACCCCGTAACACTTCTCTGCCCCACCGAGGAAAGGAGGGCGTGGACAAGGCAGCAGGGGCGGGGGCCGCGGCACCTGCTGCACAGGACAGGCCCGCTCCCCTCCCTGCCTGGCATGGGCTCCAGCTGGGCGGGTTCCAAGCAGGGAGTCATCCGGAAGGAAAGCGCACAGCGACTGCCCAGCTGTGCTGCTTTCGGGGGCTGACCCCAGGCGAAGAGGCCCAGCAGGCCCACTCTGAGGCCCCTGAATGACCCGGAGGCTTCTCTCCCTCTCACGGCCGGCCCCTTGGGTCTAACCATGCGGCAGAGTGTGGGTGCGGCGGTTGGAGGCGGAAACCGTCCAGGTGCAGGTCTGAGCCCCAGAAACAGTGGCTCCAGCTCCGCCCAGCAGCCGGGCTCCTCCCACGGGGCGGCGGTACTCCCCACCCGCCTCGGCTGCCCCCGCTCCCCGCTCCCCGCTCCCTCCCCGTGTTCCTGCTCATGGAGCTTGGCCGCTCACTGCCTGGCCCCCATTTAGGTCACAGAAGGGACTGTGCCCACTCTTCCAGCTAGAGCGACAGGGCCGGAGAGAGGCAAAGTCACCACACGGAAGCCTTGTGGTTAATTACAGGGAATATTGCATAAATTGTCCAGTGCCAGGAATTATTCTGATAAATTAAAACACTAATTAAATAGGCTATTGTAGAATTTTGAGAACATTGTAGGGTTCTGCTTCTCCAGGTCATTTGCATATCCTTCATCTAGTGAATTTAATTTTAAAGGACTTCTTTTTTGTGTTTGGAAACCCTTTTTGTCTCCCGTGAAGATAAAAATGGGCTTTATGCACCGTTCTCGGTGTTATTAAAGCGGCTTCTCCAGGGTCTCTGCCTCCCGGCCGCGGCCAGCCCGGCCCCACCAGCTCCGCCTCCGCGCCGGGCCGTAGAAATAACGCACAGCCGACATTCGACAGATCGCCCGGCAGGAGCAAAGCTTTTCTTTTTCCTCAAAATGCCTTTTAGCCAAAGTCTGGGAAGCATGGCAGCGTCAGCGTGGCGTTCCCGGGAGGCGGCCTCCACGCAGACAGCGGTGTGGCAGCCGGACAGACGGCCGGGGCAGCGGTGCGGGCGGTCAGGCGCAGGCAGGTCCCCCAGGATGGCCTGGGGGAGCGGCCAGGGGTCCGAAGCCTGGCTCTGCCCTCATGCCAGGCCCGTGTGAGCAAAACGAAGCAAAGAGGGGCCATGTATGGACTCGGAAAGGCAGACTGGCGCAGGGCGGCGTGGGGCTCGGGTTCTCCATCATCTCCACCAGTAACAACAACAAAACAGAGAGGACGTGACCCCGAGCCTGAGAAGGGAGAAGAGCACAGGCCACAGGCACCACAGCCCCCGCTGCCACAGAGGCTGTGGACGTGGCAGGAAACCCCCCACGAGGCTCCTTGGAAGAGCTGCAGGTGGGGCTTCTGGGACACGGCGCTGCCGCAGTCTCCGGCGAGTTCTCGGACAGGCAGGACCCATGGCCCCAGGCTCTCTCCGAAGCACCGTGGCCCACGGCGGCATTGAGGGGGACCCTGGAGCTGGGGCGGCGTCAGCAAGACCCTGGCCGCTCACGTGGAAAACGAGGAAATGTGGACAGAGGTGCATCTGGGCGCATAGTCCCATGGTCTCAAACAAGGACACGGGGGCAGGTCTCGAGGGCCAATACCACTCTGAAGGATGGGTCCAACCACGGGACTGTGCCTCGGTCCGTCCTCGTGTGTGTGTGTGCACAGCCATGCGTGAAGACGGCCCGGGGGGGCGGCTGACAGCCTGCGTCTGGCCGGAGAAGCTGGAGAGTTGAGGGATGGGCTGCATGTGCGAGTGAACTATCACAGGGCGGACATGACATCCTGGGGTGACAGCGGCAGGCCGCCTGCCTCTCTGGTCCATCGTGAGCACACGGCCGGTGAGGCACGCTCAGGGACCTCCCAGACTTTCCCAGGGTCCCACTGGGCCACACCGGGAGCAGCATGGTCACGTCCAGAGCTCCTCTCGGTGGACCTGGGGCACGCAGGGCGGCATCCTGCCCATGGGAGGCCTCCGACAGTGTGTCCGCTGACCAGGGCTGCCCCCTCGCCGGCCCCCCACACCTGGCACGCCGCCCAGCCGCACGCGGAGAGCGAGGGAGGATGGACAGACGGACGGTTTAGGGGACAGATGCTAATCCTCTCTTCAACGCCTCTTCAATCTGGCTAATCCCGAGAACGAGCTGGTGATGGGGGATGGAAGCAGGTTTTTAGGAAATGCGGACTTCCAGGTCCGCCTGCTCATTTTCTGATGTGAAGGTCCAGAAAGACCGGGAAGCAGCGGTTTTCCCTGCAGCTGAGGGCCGTGGAGTCGCGCTGGGAGGCGTGGTGGGCAGAGCAGAGGACCCGAGGGGAGCAGCAGAGGGCGGGACGTCGGGCGGAGAGGACGGGGCGACCGCATGGCTCGCAGAGCAAACGGAGCTCCGGCCGGGGGTTCGCGGAGACGGTGGCGCTGACGTGGGAGCCAGACCCTGACCCGGGTCCCCAGCCTCTCCCGTGTTCACCCCTGAAGCCGGCGGAAGCCGCGTCAGTCCACACACGGTGTGACGGTTCCTGGGCAGGAGGTGAGCCCGCGCAGCGTGGCCTGAGGACGAGCCCGGACACCGGCGGGCGGCCCCGGGAAGGGCTCCGGGCCTCAACACCGACGCTGCTTTCAGAGAGCTGGGGTAGGCAGCCTGTTTCCAGCATGAGGAAAGGGCCTGCCCGAGGGCCTGTGGCTCCGAGGCGCCTGGGCCTGTAGGACGGGTCGGCTCTGCTGCGCGTGTCCCCCAGAGACAGGAGGGGAGGGCTTGTCTGCCCTGCGGAGGGTCCGGCCTTCCCCTGCAGACGGGGGAATGAGCAGGCGTTCGGGCAGAGGACGGCCGGCATCTGGGCTCCGGCTCATAGGGAGGACACGGGCCTGCGGGTCCATCCCTAGCTGTCTGGCTCGTACAGGACGCTCCGTTGGCACAAACCGGGACGGTTTCCTTAAGGAGGGTCCCGGCAGCATCCTCACTGCGGGGCGGCTGGAGAGCCCTGGCCGCCCGCCGCCCGCCCCCACAGGAGGTTTGCAGACTCTGGGACCCGCTGCGCCGCCGTGGCCGGGCTGCCTGGAATGTCTGTCCTCGCTCGGGGGCAGTGAACGGAGAACTTTCTAAACTCCACCTTTGTGAGTTCCTCAGCCTGTTCAAGAGTTCGCTCTTGTTTCCCCCACAAGCAGCTCGCCAGTCGGCAGAACGTTTCCGCGGTTCGCAGAAGAACACTGAAATCGATCACCTTGTACTCTGTCTCTTGAAGACCGTCCTCCTCCAGTCGGTGTTTCCGTTTGGGCCACCGCCTCGCCCTGCCCTCCCCCTGCTCCCGCACGGCCCCGTGAGGCTCAGAACCAGATGGGGCTCTGGGGACCGCTGCTTCCCAGTGCGGGGATAACGACCTGCCTGGAAAAGGAACGTGCGTTTGTGCAAGAGAAAACATCCTATGGGGCAACGGAAGGCCCCCAGGAGGGGCAGGCGGGCATAACAGCATCTCACCCCACCCCTGCACAAGAGAGAATCCCATCACCAGGCTAATGGGGTGGACACGATGGGGAAGTGGCCAATCTCTTGTTCTTGTTGGCGTTAACCACAATGGCGGTGCTCTTCAGGCTCAGGCTCTGCAGTCAAGTCTGTTTCTCCTGGTTTTTCATTTCCAAAATGACACGGGCTCTGTCCAAAAGACCATTTCTACAGATCTGTAAGCCCAGGTCAATTGCTTTGTGACACAACATCTTCCCGACCAAGTGGGGGCTGGGGGCTTGCGGTGCCGGCGCTGGGACTCCTGAGCATTCATTTCCATCTGCTGATTGTTTCCAGAGCTCGTGTCTCCTGGTCTGACTGGGGGGCAGCTTATCCTCTGCCCATCTCCCTCATTGTAGGTCAGAAACAGGAAGGGCGGGACGAGGACAGCCCCCAGCCCTGCTGGGGGACGTGCACACAGCCAGCCTCGCCCTCCAGAGTCTCCCTGGGGAGCTCAGGACGCTAGTTAGTGGAACATGTTTCCCAGCGAGAGCACAGCGAATGGCCAGCAGAGCACTCAAAAATGGGAGCCCACCGTCTGCCGACGGTGCCCGCGAGCCGCGTCTCGTGGTTTTCGCGACAGTTCTGTTGGGTTCCCGGGATGACGGTCGTAGAGGAGGCGGAAGGCCGACCCGTGCATCGTCCCTGGTGGGGTGCACGGGCTCGCACTCGGGGCCCAGCTCCCGGCTGCTCACGGCCCGGAGCAGAACTAGGCGGTGGGCGCAGCGACTCAGCGGGGCGTTTCTCGGTGGGGGAGCGGGGGAGTCCCGAGAACAGTCCGCCGTGCGCGCTGACCCTGTGCTTGTCTTCCCCACAGTTGACAGCAAGGACGAGCTGGAAAAGGCATCTGGACTGAAGATCGTGCAGGCCGGGAGCGGGTCGGTGAGTAGTGGGCGGCTGCCTCCGAGGCCAGCGTGGCTGGTGGGGTGGGGCGGGCCCACGGACAGGCCACGGGACCCGACGCCAGTCGGCGCTGCCTGCGGTCACGGCTAGGCATGTCGCTGTCCTCGGGGCGTCGCAGGGCACCGTTTGGGTTGGCGCGCCGTGCACGCGGGGACGCTCCATGAGGCGACCTCCTGAGGCGGCGGCCATGCCCGCCGTGTCTGTGTCGGCGTCGAGGGAGGCACGTGACCAGGCCCTCCATCCGCCACTGAAGCTGGTGGCGGTCACCTCCGGTGCCTGCGTGGCCCGTCTTTGGGCAGTTCAGCGAACCGCGGGCGGAACAGCACAGGTGACTCCGCACGGCAGGGGGATGTGGCCCGTGTGGGGCCGTGCGGTCCCAGACACCCCGCGCCGTGGTCATTCGATGTCGCGGCCCTCGCGGTTCCGGAGGATTAGCTAGTACGGGGCAGCTTTCTCGTGAGTGCTCCTCGCTCCCAGGGGGACGCCCTCCGCAGAGCCCCTCAGGGCCTAGCCGCTTTCTCGGGGGAGCCCCCGGCAGCTGGGAGGCCTGGCTCTGGAGGGAAGAGCGTGTCTGACTGCCCGTTCCTGCACACGGCCCCTGAGCTGCCCGAGCGGTCGGCGAGTTCAAACGGCCTCGAGGGCAAAGCGGCCCAAGTCGTGCGCTCGTGTTCCGAGGACCAGCGGGCGGAGGGCAGGGGGCACTGGACGAAACCGTCAGCAAAGGCTCGCCGGGACCGAGACCCTCTCCCTGCCTGCAGGCTGCGGCCAGGAGCACGGAGCCCGCGCCCGGTGAGGACGTCCCACTCTCGGCCCCGCCGCAGACGGCAGTGGTCTCGGCAGGGAGTGAGCAGGGGCGGCCGGAGACCAGCCGAAGCCTGGGGAAGGAACAGTGGCCGGTGGCAGAGAGGGCCCTGATGGGATAGAGGGTTGGAATCGTGATGGAAGGTTCTGGATGTGCTTCCCGTCGCAGGGGCAGTGAAGGCGTGAAGCCCTTGTTCCTTTCCCACCACATCCTTGTCGGGTGGGAACCCCTTTCGGTGCCTGTCATTTCCCCAGGAGGTGACCAGGGAGAGCGTCTGCACTGTGGCCTGCCAAGAAAGCCCCGGGGCCGTGAGTCCTCTCCCCACGAGGGTCCATGGGCTTCGTGGGGGCTGGCTGTGCTGCCCCGGGGGAGGGGGGATTGCCGTGTGGGCCAGGCAGGCTCTGCTGTAGGGTCGGCCCACGGAGATCCCAGAGCTCCTCTTGCTGAGGGAAACATGGCCTCCGGCAGTTTCAGGGAAGAGGGGACAGGTGAGGACTGAGCCTACAGGCTGGCTGCTGGACAGCGTGAGAGCAAACACAGTCGTCCGTGAAGCCGGTGCTGTGGCCCGTGGAGGAGGGGCTGCTCGGACTCGGGGGTCCTCGTCCCCCTCCCCCTCCCCCTTGGCTTTTGGCCAAACCCCACTGGTCCTCGGTCGCCGCCTCCCCTGGGCTGCTCGCCAGACCCGTGGCTCCGCCTCTGTGACTTGCCCATCTGTGAGGGAACCGAGGGCCTGGTCTTCCCCTCTGTCCTCCCGTCCGTCCTCGTGGTGCTGCTTCGGCCTGGGGAGGTGATGTGCTCCCCTCCCCGTATGTCACCTCCCGCGGTCTCCCCTCTGTTGCCGGACCAGGTGCCCGCAGTCTCCAGCTCGCTGGGTCGCCTGGAAGATGGAGGGGGCGTGGCCCGCTGGTGGCCCTCACAGCCGTCTGGGGCGCCGTCCGGATGTCCGCTCCCCGACAAGCTGCTCTCCCAGGTTCCGTGGCGCGTGGTCCTCGTGTGGACGCACAGGCCGCCGCGCCCGCCCCGCACCCGGGCCGTGTGAGGACGCGGACTCTGAGAGCAGCCATAACAGCCCCCTCACGTCACGTCCTCATTTCTCTGCTGGTTTTGGACTCTGGAGATGACCCGTCCTTCCCTTTGGTCTTGGCGTGGCGTGGTGTTGCGTGGCTGTGCTGTGTCCCGGTCTCCGCGTGTGTTCGGCGAGCGGCTCCCGCACCGCGCCGTCCTGCAGATCCGCGCTGGCCCTCCTGGGCGCCAGGCACTGTGTAAGGACCTGTCGCAGCAGGGCCCGGGACGGACAGACCTGCCTCGTGGAGCTCCCCTTTCCTTGGAAGCTGGGGTGCCCTGAGAGGCGAGGCTCCCCGTCCCCTCTGGAGATGAAGCCTGCCGTCTCCTCCACTGGCTTCGTGTGAGGGGAGCAAACCGGCCCCGTCCGTCCCACCTGACGACTTCTCTCCTGGGTCTGGAGAGCCTCACGCCGCCGTCCCCTCGTCCCCCTCTGTCCCAGCCCCCTGCCCTCCCTGCTCTGGGGCTTTTGAGCTGGTCCATCCTGAAGTCTGCTTCCCTCTTGAGCTACCCGTGTGCTCGACCCCTCCGTGGCCTCCAGCAGAATCGCTACTTCTCCCGCTCCCTCTGCCGTCCCGTCCGTCTACACACGGGGGCACGGCTGCGTGTTGTCCGGGACCTCGTGCTGTAGTGCAAATGTCTGTCTTCTTCCACGCACCTCCTCCTTGTGGGTCGTGGGTGTGTCTCCCTGGCTTTCCTGTCCCTGCTTGCTGACGGACCACAAGCTCACCACCGCAGACCAGGCGGACACTCGGCACCGCCAGATGGTCGTGCCAAGGACGCTCGCTTGCCTGGGCCTGCCCAGGACACTTCCTTTAAAGTTCTCCGCCTTCCCCTTCCCCACCCGCCAGCCTTGGTCTGTGGTCCTGACGTGCACGGCCCGGGGCAGAGTCCTGTGCCCTCCTGCACCTGAACCACAGCTGGAGCGAGCGTGTGGGTCTCCTTCCTTCCCGGGCGTGGAAGGCACCTGTCCGGCCCTTGCTGCTTCCTGGCCCTTGTTCTCTGGCTCGTTACTGTCAGCAGACACGCTGGGGTGTTCCCGTGTTGTTGACACCAGATAGGGCCTCTGACCCCAGAGCCCTTCACCGCCAAACCCACCAACCTTCGTGCGTATTTCCCGCCCCCAGCCCCTCACTGCACGCTCCCGTCAGCCCCGCCAGGACTGGTCCAGCCTGGTTTGTGGAATCCTGGCGGTATGGAGGGCCCTGCTGTGACCCCGGGTCTCCAACGGCCCCCCACTGGGCACGGTCTTCTCGTTCACCCTGTACTGCCTCGCGAGGGATCATCCAGACCCTGGCTTTGTTCTTCTTCATAGGATGGTGACCCCAAATTTAGATCTCCAGACTGAGGCATTCACTGTGCCCCACTCGCCCTGCCTTTCTGCACTTGGAGGCATGCACAAAGTGGGCAGGACGCCTGACTTCCTTGCCAGCCCGTCGCTGTCCCCAAGCTCCCCGTCTTACGGACAGAAACGGTGTCACTGTCGGCGTCACGCCGTCTACGTGCTGGATTGGGCCAACACACGGAAATTTGGCTTGCACTTGGGCAGTTTGTGAAGATGACCATTCAGACGTGAAGGGATCGCCCTCTGCTCGTTCTGCACGTCCATCCTTCTCACTCATGGGTGAGGGTCTGCCCCGGCGGGGGAGCTGCTGGCGACCCAGGGGGTGGGGAGGGGGACCGTGGGTCCGGGGAGGTGGGCTGGCTCCTTCTTTCTGCCCACTTGAGGTGTTGCCCTCGGGTCCCCAACGGGAACCTGGCCGTGGGGGTCCACCCACTGCACCCCAGGTGCCCCTCTGTCTTGTCAGCAGCCCTGGGGTCTCCTTGGTGTTCCAGGGGCCTAGAGACCCACACAGTAGTGCTCCCTCACCTTGAAGGTGGCTGAGGTCCTCCCAGTGGGTTCTCCAGCCCGGGACCCCCCGCGCCCCCCAAACTTCTCCCAAACCCATCTGCATCCAGAAGCTGCCCCTGATGGAGGCGCAGTGCTAATCGATCGGGGACTGGTCTCGGGAAGTGAAAATGAGAACAAAGAGGTACTTTCTAAAAGCTGACGGTGTCGGTTTCTCCGACCTTAACCACCTCATGCGGAGTCCAGCCTGATCCTGATGGCTCCGGTCTTCCGAGCCGTGTTTGTGTGAGCCCCAGCGCTCCCTCCTGACTCGGCTGCGCACAGCGGGGCTGACTGCTGGAAGCTCGGCCGTCTCTCCCCCAGGCACTGAGACGCGTGCATGGGTGACAGACGGCGGAGCTAAAGCCCTCGAAGCCGCACGGAAACATCTCAGAACAAGACGTAAAGGAAATGAACAGCTTCAAGCAGGTGCACGTGTTCCTAAGAGACTGGGGGCGTCTTGGCGGATTTCAGGATCTGATCTGTGACATCTTGAAAGTGTTGGCATTTTCTTCAAATTAATAAAGTCATATTTCTTCCAAAAAATTATAACATCACAAGACAAACTCGGATACTTAGAAGAAAGATGATGCAGGTGATTGTCTCCCGGAGGGCAGACCCGTGAGTCTGGCTCCCAGGAGTGCATCTGCGACGAGGACTGTGTGATCTCTCCATGTGCAATGGACATGCAGCTGCAGGGCTAACCCGCCCCGCATCTCAGCGGGAGCAGAGCTGGCTCCGAGGCTCGGAACCCAGCGAGGGCACACGGGAGGCCCACGCTTCACCACCTGGCGGTCCTGCTTCAGCCGAGTGCCGAGGGTCGGCCACAGAGGGGCTGCCCTGGGGGGTCACGAGCCCCTGTCACCTAGAGAAGAGGGATGGCCATTTTTCAGATTCCAAAAAAAGGAAATCTTTCCATCTAGTGCAGAGAGGGGACGCTTTCCTCACCCCTCCGAGGGTCCGGGCTGGGCCCGACAGTCACAACAGAGAGACGAGCAGGAGAGAAGCACACAGATGTACAAGTTGCCCCTGACATGGGAGCACAAGGAAATGAAGACCCGAAGAAACCGTTAGACCCCAGTATTTTACGCTGGACCGTCACGGGGAGCACGGGTGGTTCAGGAGCGCGGTGAGGGCGGCGCCTGGGGAGCCGGAGGGACTCTGCTCCACGTCCCTCTGTCTGGGAGCTACGGGCTCTCCTTCCCCTGCGTCCGGCGGGGGGGCTGTCTCGGGAGGGTCTTGTGACCTGCCTCAGGGAGGACCGGGTCGTCAGAGAGACCTTCCTGCGCCGCCTCTGCCTCCTTCGGCTGGAAGCACTTCTGTGTCCCGGCACCATACTTGGGGGGGTGTGCCCTGCACCCCATCCTCGGTGCAGTGTGATGTTAGGCATGCTTTTCTTCCTTTAAATTATTTTATTTTATTTTATTTTGAGAGAGAGGGAGTAGGGCAGGGTGGGGAGGGCAGAGGGGGGAGATCTCGAGCAACTCCAGTCGGATCTCCAGGCCTGACGCGGGGCTCCGTTTCGGGACCCTGAGAGCACAGCCTGAGCCAAAATCAAGAGTCCGCTGCTGAACCAGCTCAGCCCCCCAGGTGCCCCCGGGTGCGGTTTTCACGTACGTCTCCCGAGGGACCGGAGGTGTGAGCATCTTGCTTGAGTGAGGGGGTGAGGTGACCCCACTCTCTGTGCCTCCCATGTTCATGTCGCTTCTCGGGCTCCTGGGCACAATTTTGTTCAGAGAAAGTGTTCTGTGGCCAAGACTAGGTTGGTCCCAAAAGATCCTTAAACGTCCGTGCATGGGCAGTCGGACTCCTACTCTAGATTTCGTGGGCATTCTCCGCGTGGCAGTCGGTACCATATGGCAGGACAGAAGCTTAAGGTCTCGCTACGCCGTTGCCTGTCTGTGGACAGAGACCACATCCAGTCGTTCTGGGGACCTCCGGGAGGCACGTGCTCAGAGGCCCTATTCAGGCATCTGGCTGGTCCCAGGACATCACTTGGCAGGGAGGGACCTTCACCCACAGAGTGGAGAGACCACCTGGCTGAATGTCCCCACATCAGAGGTGGGGGAGGAGATCCACAGGGGTCAGGTTGAGGGGAAGCTGTCACGTCCTCGGTGGCACAGGGACCTGCCTTCGTCATGCCTGCTCAAGACTCAGGGGAGGGTGGACGGGACACTTGGCTTGTGGGAGAGTGGCCGGGCCTCGGCCGGCAGGTGGCTGGGAACCCCGTGAACTCAGGCTCCACACAGGGCCACTCAGCCGCGTCAGCCCCGTGCAGCGTGGGGAGGGGCGGGTCACGGCCGGCGCTCTGACTGGTGTGGGGGCACCATCAGGGCTGGTGACAGAGGGCAAACGTGCTAAGACTCACACTCACCCTGTGGAAGGCACATGACGTCTACACAGCGGGCGCCTATGGCTTGAACAGCAGACTCTCTGCTGGGGAGTCACAGACCCGGGGCTTTCTCTCCAAGAACCTCTGCAAAATATCAAAACCGCACGAATTATGAAACCATAGGAAGGAAACTAATTACATTGGAATAATGAAGTGGAATATGATGATTTCCTTAAAATCGTTCTGGGGACTCTGCCCTCACCATGGCCACAGCAGCCGCTTGCGTGGGGAGACCCCGTGCATGTGTGCATGGGTCCGTTGTTGAGCGGGGCTGGCGGGGTTCCAAGCGAGTTCTCTTCTTTTCCAGAAGTTTCCTCAGTAGATGTTTGTTTACTTTGAAATCCTTGTGGATCTGCAGGGGGTCAGAGCGACAGGGAGGCCATGTTCACACTTACAAACCTGTGAGGACACGGGAGGAAACATGGCCACGCATGGACACCCCTGGGGCCCCAGCCTGCCGCCCCTGTCGTCGGCCATAGAGAATGCCGAGAACCGCTCAAGTCGCACGTGTCTGTGGACATTTTCCGTGGCACCGTGGCACTCACGGGAAGGGCGTCGTGAGTCATTTAAAGTACGTCTGGTGTTGGGATCAAGGCACCTATTTGGAAACCCAGGGGCAGAGCAGGGGTGTGGGTGCGGCGGGGGACTCTGGGGGCAGGTGCCGTCGACGGGAGCCGCGGACCCGTCTGTGAGAGAAGGACGGCAGCACGGGAGGGAGGAGACGGGCTGTCAGGGTAGCCAGGGTCTCTCGGGTAGAGCCTGTGAACGGAGACTGAGATGCCGGTCTTGTGTTTTCAAGGGTCCATGACATTCCTCAGCTGGCGTGGCCTCCCTTGGCTCCCCCAGGCTCCTCTCTGCCCGCCCTCAGGCTGCCACGGGGACGCCGACCGCCACGGGTCCCCTGAAAGCCCGGGGCTAGCCTTGCAGCCTCTCTCCAGAAACACACACAGGCCCCCATAGGCGTCAGCGTGGTCCCAGGGGATGCGAGGTCCAGCGCCCGTCCGCGGACCGGAGCCGTGGCAGAGCGTCCACGGGGCCGGGGGGGGGGGGGGGGGTGCTGGACAGACCTGGGTCCCCCACGGCTGTCCTTGGGTGCACAGGCCACCGGAGCCACCCCAATCTGCATTTCTGCACGGAGGAAATGGAACCTTTTCCTCCTAGAGGCAAAACATGCATTGGTCCTGAGGGAAGCCTGTTTCCTCCGAACGTTCCAAGTCTGTGTTTGAGATGCGAGTGCTGCTGAGAGCCCGGCAGGACCTGCCCACATCTGCTGTCCTCAGCCGAGCGGCCCCGTGACCAGTGGTTCCGGGTCTCACCGAATGGGCCACTGCAGCTTCCGTGGCTTCCCCCATGCGGAGCCACTCCTCACGCCGTGCTCGTGTTCCTCAAAAGTGAAGAAATCACACAGAAGTGTGTTCAGTATAATTAATGGCACTTGACACATCGACAAATATGAGTTTATTATGGAACAACGTCCTTTCCTTCTGGAATGCTATATAAGGTACCACGTCGCGTGGGCCGTGAATGTCTTTTCAATCCTTTTTGTGATTTAGAGGCAAGAGAGGCGCCGAGCGAAGCGGCAGTTGCTATAGTGACAGATTCAACTTTTATTCAATATCAGAGTAAATAGTCACGTAAAATGAAAAAAGCGGCGTCTGCGGCTCTGGCCCCCACCTCCGCCAGGCCCTCCCCTCCCCTCCCGCACCCTCCTCTCCGCTTTCCTCCCTCCCCTCCCCTCCCCCTGCCCGCCCCTCCCCTCCCCCGACAGCCCCTCCCCCCTCGCCTTCTCCACCAGCCTCAGCTGCGTCTCTGGAAGCCCGTGGAAGCCCGCTTGGCCTGGGTCTCCTTCCGGGCTGCTGTCTGGGCTGGGCTGGGACAGCGTCCCCGTGAGACATGGGGGTTTCGTCTCAGTAAAGTGTACCGTCCTCCAAGGAACCCATTATTGTGGCCTCAGAAGTTAGTTTTCCTTTAAAAATGAAACTCTAGAGATAGTCCTGAGAGCCCTCAGGAGGTCCTATTTCAGAAACCCTTTTTAAGGCTCAACGGGTGAGAATTGGCATTGCTGAGCATGAAGAAGTCCGGAGGGAGCATCCACCGATCCAGACCCTGTCCGGCTCCTCACAGCACAGCCCCCCGGGCCGCCGGCCCCGCGGCTCACAGACGCGCAAACGGAGAGAGGTCCCAGGCCAGGCAGTCCCACTCCCGAGCCCGTGTCTGAGTCTGTACGTGGCACCACGCCAGCCCGAAACCCGGGGGTGCTGGGTTCTGCCTTCTGGTGAAAGGGACCTCGTGGTTCCTGCCGCATGTCCCCGCGTTCCCGCGTCCCCACGTCCCCCTGCAGGAGGGCTTCACGGCTGGCTTCTGGTCCCCACAGACAGACCAGACTGAGGCCCCACAGTGGCTGGGTGCCAGCCCCCTGCTTCCGGGTCTCGGTGGGACATGGGAGGAGAGCCATGCGTTCGGGGGCTGGGGAGGCCGCACCACGATCTGGGGGCCTGGACCCGGGAAGCGAGGCTCACGGCTCTGGGGCCTGAAGTGCTGCTAGTGGCTTCGGTGGGCTGTTCCCTCGGGAGGTGAGGGAGGGTCCTTTCCAGGCTCCGTCCACGGCCCGTGGACTGCTGGCCCCACTTGCACCTGCTGCTCTCCTTGCACGTCCGTGTTCACATCCCGACATCCCCTTCACAGGGACACCCTCGGATTGGATGAGGACCTTAGTAACGACTCTGTGTCCCCATAAGGTCCCACCGTCACGTACCGGGGGGTTGGGACTCCAGCGTGCCATTTGGGGGGAGACAGCCGGTCACCTCCCCTCCCCACTGCATTCAAGAGCTTGGGTTTTTTTTTAATTAATTTATTTTTTTTTTATTTAAACATATAATGGAACCCCACCACCCTCTCCCAACCCCCCTCCCCCCCACCGTCGGACCTTATGTTGACACAGTTAAGAGACTATTTTGGTTTGTTTTCCTCCCAATCCCATCTTGTTTCGTTTATTCTTTTCCTACCCCCCACCCCCAAACGTAGTGATCCGAAGGGGCACGTGTACCCGAATGTTTATAGCAGCAATGTCCACAATAGCCAAGTTATGGAAAGAACCTAGATGTCCATCCACAGATGAATGGATAAAGAAGAGGTGGTGTATATATACGATGGAATACTATGCAGCCATCAAAAGAAATGAAATCTTACCATTTGCGACGACATGGATGGAACTAGAGCGTATTATGCTTAGCAAAATAAGTCAATCGGAGAAAGACAACTATCATATGATCTCCCTGATATGAGGAAGTGAAGAGCTTGGGTTTTAGCAAGTTGCTTCCCCATCAGGGGTCCTGAAGTCGGGATCGGTGGAGAAGCCGTGCGGGGGACAGCCCCGTCCCCGAGGCAGCCTGGGAGAGAGGCACACTGTCCCCTCCTGCCCTTCTCTCTCCGTGGCATCCGTCAGAGCAGACTGGAGTGACATGATTTCGTGTCTGTGCCCCGTAACCGTGCACTCAGCAGGAACTCCACGTGTGTCTCAGCGTCCCTGGCGTCTCCGGAACACTGCACGAGGCCTGGCCTACAGCAGAAACTCAATAAACACGCGTTGGAATGAATTGAATCGTGAAGCCTGGCTGCATAGACACCCCAGCCGCTCCCCTCTCCACAGGCCATTCAGACAGTCTCTCCAGCAGGCTGAAGCCTCTGTGGGAAGGACAGAGTCCGTATTGCATTGCGTGCGCTACGTCCAATGTCCCTGAGATCGCAGAGGACTGTCCACATGGCAGCTTCTGTCCCATCGGCCTGGCCTCATCTCCATGACAACTGATTTGAACACCTCCTCTGGGCTTCATCCAGGCCTTGTTTTTTTTTTTTAAAGGCTCTTTTCATCCGCATGAAATAATTAGTGATCAACATAACACAAAATATAATCCAATGCTGTCTAGAA
Source organism: Taxidea taxus jeffersonii (assembly GCA_003697995.1). Taxonomy (NCBI): domain Eukaryota; kingdom Metazoa; phylum Chordata; class Mammalia; order Carnivora; family Mustelidae; genus Taxidea; species Taxidea taxus. The sequence continues at coordinate 3,821 of RCUC01156125.1, read as the reverse complement.
CACTTCCGTGGAGATAGGCGGTCGACACAACAGTTGTCCAGTCCAGCACAGGTAGATGTGACCTGAAGTTTTCTGTGTATCAAATCACAGGCGTCCTCTATCCTCTAGACTTGAGGTCCCAATGTTTATTATGAACTGACCTAAAACTAAGTTTTTCTTTTGGGGAGAAGAGTAGTTTGCTCATCTGATTGTATGAGCAGAGTTAGCCTCTCTGGCCACATCTGGTTGACCCCCCAGACCTCACAGACACATGCACGCACACACACACACACTCAGACCCGCCCCATCTGCTGGTGCTGACAGAACCAAGGAGAACCAGGATCCCGGCCTGGAGGCAGGTCCTTGTGGATCCTGCCTGTCCTGAGGCCCCCAGAGGGAAAAATACACAGACATGTCTCCCTTACACGCCCCTCAGAGAATTTCGGATGTTCAGGTCAATATGAACAGAAAATCTAATGTTATTTTTATTAAATTACCTAATTCTTGTTATATTGTCATATGAAGTTATTTTTTCTCATCCAAGATTCTTAAAAGTTAAAATCACCTTCGTTTCACCCCAAGGCACACGAACGCTCACCATACTTCATGCCATGAAACAATTTTTGCCTGGAAGGTAGGTTAAGTGCATATGTAAACTTTTCACCTGCAAAGTCCATGAGCTACAAGTGCAAGCCCCTGATTTTGCAATTCTGAGCATGCTGCCCCTCCTAGGGACCGGGGCAAGCCACTGGGTAGATCCTGGAAGTGCAGACGAGGATTGGCAAGTAGGACTGGGCTTCAGTTTCCTCCGGGTGTGTGGGTGTTGCCAGCCAGACCTTCTTCCCCACCAGCCCAGAACCCCCCCCCCGGGGGGCACAACGCAGGGCCTGCATGCACGAACTGTGGGCAAGTAACTGGGGCCGGACGGGGGAGGGGGCGTCCTGCTGCTCCCATAGGACCCCTCAGCACCTTGGATGCTGGACACCTGGACACGGGCCCCGGCCCGAGGGATGCTCTTTCCATTCGAATGACATGCATTCTCAGCAGAGCTGGTGCACATGCGGCCCTGCCCTCCTGGGGCACCAAGCCGCTCAGGAGGAGGGGGACGTGGAGGGCCCTGGGCAGCGGGACCCGGGCAGGTCTTCAACCGTTTGGACGCCCAGACTTCACCTCTCATTTCTCTGCAACAAGAGACCTGGCTCACAGGCTCATGAGGCTTCGGCGTGCACACACCCTTTTATGGAATTACAGCTGTTTTTCCTAATGAGAGTGTGAAGCAGAAAGATGTTTCTTAGGAAGTAACTTTCCTCCTTTGACAAGCACTTGGACCTAAGGCTTCCCTAAAAATATAAACGTCTTCCTCTGCCGCGTGATCACGCCACAGCCTGCAGTCACAGGGATGGACCTCGAGCTTCTGACAGACCCGGAGGTGTTGTTTCGAGGCCGACGCCGCTGGCTTCCTACTACTCTGGGGTTGCCTTCAACAACTGACGTTCACTGTCTCAAGCCTGGGAGGCCTGACGTCGGGGATGAGGCCTGGTCAGGGTTGGTTTGAGGCCTCTGCCCTTGGCCATGTGGAGGGCGGTCTCCTCCCCGTGTCCTCACCTGGTCCTCCCCTGTGTGTGTCTGTCGCAATCTCTTCTCGTAAGGACGCCGGGCAGATTGGATCAGTGCCCACCCTAGGGCCTCATTCTGACTCAGTCATCTCTGGAAAGGCCCCGTCTCCACCTACAGTCACGTCCTGAGGTCCTGGGCGCACGGGTTCAACATATGCATGGGGGGCTACACCTCAGCCCCTAACACGGACCCACCGTCTAATCTGCCCGCTTCAACCATGGGCTCCTTGGCATGTTAGCTCCAAAAGACCATGTTTAGACAAGCTAACGTCTAAGAAACACACGGGCCCTGTGCGGAGACCACCGAGCGATTAAAAGTGAAACCTTGTACCAAGCCAAGGCGGGAGACGAAGTAAATAAGGGCGAGCGTCTTTAGGAACCTGAGGAGAGAGTTCGTGGTTTGATCTGCCAGCCGGCCACAGCAACTAGAGATGGCCACACGCTCCAGGCAAAGTAAGTCTGCACGGTGGCGGTGGGAGGACCCCACTGTCGCTGTCAGTGGGGGAGGCTTGGCCCCGTATGACTGACCCGCCAGGATGCCTTCCGGCAGTGCCCTTGGCTGGCGGCCGGTGCCAGGGGTAGACACCCCCCCCCCAGTGCGGGGGCGCCTTGACTTCGATACAATGTAAACCGTGTTACAATTTTATTTCTTTGGCAAAAAAGGCCGTCTGTTTCTTTGTGGCTTATTTACCAACCGAAGCCTTGTCCTTTCGGTGTGCAGCAGGTAGAGTAATGAATTTATTCTAGAAATGTCAGTGATGTTTTATGATGCTCCCTTCGGCAGCAACATAAAAGGCACTGATTGTGAAACCGCTAATTTACAGATCTTCTCTAAGTGAATGCAAACAAATTCTGGTCCTCAAAGCCCTGCTAATATACAATGTTCAATTTTTAATTTCCAGTCCATCTTAGATTATGGGGATGAAAAACAATATTTAATCCCTCGTTAACACATGAATAAGCGGAAGCTGTCGTTTTCAACCAGACAATAACGGGATTATCTCGAGAACTGTCAGTTTACGTGAAAACATTATGTTGCCCAAATTTTCATAAAAATTAGCAGTGGATAATATTCAAGATCAGAGCCATGGAAAGAGGAAAGTCTTCGCTCATGGTAATAAATATTCATAATTCTCTGCTCGGGAGATGGAAATCTAATCAAGGGCTATTGATGCGCTGCTTTTTTTTTTTTTAACCAAGACGTTTCATCTAAATTGGGTTTGATATGGAAATGAGTCTCGCGGGTGTCGTCCAGGCCGTGAGCACGCGGGATCGCGGGGTGGCGTGCCCACGGGGTCGGGGGCTGCTCTGGTTGGCCGGTGCGGGCCGCCACCACCGCCGGCGCCGGATGCCAGCATCTCGCTTAACTCAGGGTCCTGGGCGTGTAACGAGATGGAGTGTTTTGGGCCCTCCCTCTCTTTTTTAAGAAAAACATAACGTAATTTCATGCCAGTTAACTCCTAGCTACTGCAGGGTTAAAATCATCCGTGTTTTTGCTTTTGTTGACAATTACCATAAATCAGAAGACGCTCTGCGTGAAGCTTAATGAAAAATGTATGATTTTAAAAAGAAAAGATAGTAGCTGCGGGATGTTGGTGTGTGTGCATGTGTGTGCGTGTTCCTGATATTTTCCTGAAGGCTCCACTTTCCCCTACACATCAACAAGCATTTGAAAACATTGAATTAAACAGGCATTCATTAGGAACCACGGTGCGCATTGATCCCATCAAGAGATGCCGTTTCTGGCCCCATCACGGCGCCCTGTCTTTACCACGTCTGTGTTCCGGGCCACTAGGAAAGCCCCAGCACTCAGGGGGCTCCCTTAGGCCCCAGGCACCACACCCATGTGGAGCAGGACCTTTTCTAGCCCCCACGGAAATTCCTAGAGAGCAAGAACAAGATGTGCTGTTTCTTCCCTAGCAAAGGGCCGGATCTAGCCGTTCAACATGCCCGAGCGGATCATCATGTGTCTTCATTGTGTATCACAATGTGTCCTACTTCCACAGACAGGATCTTCTTAGATCACTGTAGTTATGCTAGAGAGCGGAATGCTTGTATTAAGGTATATTTTACAACGATGACCCTTGGCGTGTCTTTCCCATTCCCTTTTACCCTCTCACTCAACTGGACCTGATTGTGGGATGGTCTGATGGTCTTGGAGAGCACATAGGAAATGTGGCTTCTCAGGATAGTGCTTTCTGGATAGAGATCTTGCACAGCTCCTTC
>RCUC01156124.1:0-77201 GCA_003697995.1 Taxidea taxus jeffersonii | reverse complement strand
GGGCGCCCGTGCGTGTGAGCGGGTCCCGCGTGTCGCCCACCCCGCGGCCGCACGTGGGCGGGAGCGGCGGCCCGCGAGGAGCCGGAGCCCGAGGAACAGGAGGGACGCGCGGCGGCGCGGCGGGGACCCGGGCGGCCCGCGCGAAGCCCCGCCCCGGCCACCGAGCCCCGCGCGCGCGGGCGGGATGCCCCGCGGCCGCCGCACTTCGGCCCGAGCGCTGCCCTGAGCGGGGCCGGCCGAGCGGGCGCCATGGAGCAGTGGCGGCAGTGCGGCCGCTGGCTCATCGACTGCAAGGTCCTGCCGCCCAACCACCGGGTCGTGTGGCCCTCGGCGGTGGTGTTCGACCTGGCGCAGGCGCTGCGCGACGGCGTCCTGCTCTGCCAGCTGCTGCACAGCCTCTCCCCCGGCTCCATCGACCTCAAGGACATCAACTTCCGGCCGCAGATGTCCCAGGTGAGGGTCCGGGCGCGCGGCGGTCGCGGGGACGGAGGGGCGCGCCCCAGGGGGCGCGAAGTTGACCAAAGTCCCCCCAGCCCGGGGCGCGCCGCCGCCGCCCGTGGGCACCGCCGGGAAGCGCCCCGGGCCGGTCTGCGGCGCCCGGGTGTGGGGAGACCCGCCGCTGCCGCCCTCTCTCCCGCCCCGTCCCTCCCGCCCCGGGAGCCCGGCACGCCGGGGGGCCTCCTTGGGCGTCGCATCCCCAGGTTCGTGCTTGGTGGCCTGGTGGCATGGTGGCAGGGCCGTGGGGGACCGGTGGGGCGGGGTGGGGAGCCGGCAGCCGAGGGCCGGAGGGAGCCGGAGGGCTTGGCTGACCGCCTCCCCTTGGATAGGGCCGGGCCACTTGGTGCCAGCGGCAGCAGCCCCGGTGGCTTCCGCAGCACCGTCAAGTGTGGCCTTTGTCGTGGCCGAGGCGTGTGGCAGCCGGCCGGCAGGAAAATGTCTGCACGGCCGGCAGGAGCTGCTAGGCTGTCCCCTTAAAGGGAACTTGGCTAAGACTTGAGCAGAATGGAGCTCGGGTCCTGCCCTCCTCCAGTCACACAGATCGCTCAGCCCAGCTCCATTTGAAGGGGTCCTGGGCTCCCAAGGGGGGCCAGCCCTGTCCAGGATCGACCTTCCTGTTAGCCCTGTAGCCCCTTCCTCTGTGGCCCACGGCAAGTCCGCGTGGACAACAGCAGTTCCTGTGTGACATCGGAAAACCCGCCAGGGAGAACGAGGGATGGAGTGAGTCACGGCTTTTCCAGGCTGGGCTGCATGGCCTCTGCCCTTTGGCTGGGACTGCGTTTCCAAGGAGACGAGGGCATCCCCTCCTCCAGGGAGGAAGGGGGGTGGCTGCCGACCAAGAGGAGCCCGGAGAGGGTAGGGGCTGCTGTCCCACTCGGCGATAACAACCCAGGGCCCCGGAGGCAGGCAGCCTCTTGAGGGAGCCTCTCGGGTGCAGGCGTATGGTCTCAGGGCTCCCCCCGAAGCCGGCGCTGTCCTTAGGCTCTCTCATGCCAAGGAACCCGGAGTTCCCCCGGCCAGACGTCCTGCTGCAGAGTGCTCTCATCAGTCTGTCCGTCTGTCAAGTCCATCCCTTCCTCCCCTCTGTCCTCTGCCGGGGGTGGGGAAGGGGCCGGGCCAGAGACACGGAGGACAGGAAGGATTGCAGAGGGCACAGCCGGCCACGGGCGGGAGTGTCTGCCTTTGGCCGTCAACGACAGGGGCTGCCCAGGCTTGCTGGCTTCTGGCGGGCTTCCTGGCTGGTTGGCAGGGAGGCTGGGGCACGGGACACGGCCTGGGGTGGGTGGGTCCACACAAGGGAGGCTGGGCCTGGCTGGCCTCTGGGTCCCGGGGCTGCCCTTTCCCAGCTGGGGTTTGGGCAGGGTGGGGGACGTGGGGGCACCCCGGCTGTGCAGGTGGCTTGGCTCAGCTGCTGTGCTAGAAGTACAGAGACATCCTGCGGTCCCTAGAGCCTTCAATGGGGCAGCAACCCTGACAGCAGCACAGTCCCTTTGAGTCCCCCGTGTCGCAGCCTGGGTGAAGGGTATCAAGGGGGACTCGGTGCTAGGGAGAAGCGGCCGGGCGAGCGTCTCTGTCTTCGTGGACGTGTGTTCACTGAAGCCTGGCCTGGCACTGTCACCTTCTAGGTAGGTGACCACCTTTGGGGCCTCAGTTTCCCCTTCTGTTTAATGGGAACAGCAATGGTAGGCGCCTTAGAGCTGCCTGCTGAGGGTTCTCCGAGGTTAAGGCGGAGCTGACGTTAGTGATTCTAGGTGGGTCTTCTGGACACTGGCAGGGACCACTGTCTTGGCTGAGGCTGAGGGCTAGTCTCCCTGACCTCAGCCCACGGGTCATCTCGTAGGGGTTGGGTGGGTCACCCTGTCTTTGTTTTTCTGTCGCTGGTGCAGGCATGGCTGCGGGTACTGTGAGAACCTGTGTTCGTTGGGTCTACGCCTTGGCTCCGTCTGTATGTGCACAGTTAAGGAAATCATTCTCTTTAGCAGGATGGCCGTGCAGGTGTGGGAGAAGAGCCCGGAGGCCTCTCTGTGTGGCTGATCTTTGTGATTCAGGGAGCTTACTTAGCATCCCTAGAGCAGGGGACGAAAGATGTTCTGTTGGTCCCCGATGCTCGGATTCCAAGGACAGACCAAGCTTCCCTCTCTCACTGGGGAGGATCCTGGGGAGGCTGTGCCGCTCCTGTTTCATAGATGGGGCCGCTGACGCTCAGATCCAATGGCCTCAGGTCACACAGATCGGAAGAGGGGAAACCAGACCATGAGTTTAAGTCTCCCTTGTAGGATTGCCGAAGGGAATTCGATTCCACAGGCTTTCCTCGAGCTGTCTGGCTGACTTGGTTCCGTGGCTCCTGGCCGTGTGTCTGCTTCCACGGGGAGGATGGGGTGCACGGTGGGTGCCTGTGTTCTGTGGCGAGTCCGGCCTGCAGGGCCTTCCCGCCTCCGTGGTCCTGGAGAGCCGGAGGCCCGTCCAGCCCAGAGGCCTCCATGTTGTCCCCTTGTTCCAGAAGGCCGTGCTGGCTTCTCGTGGTGACATCCTGTTTTCAGAGGATAGCGTTTGGAATGTCCCTCCACTCTGAGCTGACCTCAGCTGGGTTATTGGCCCCAAAGGAGCATAAGAGCGTGTGCACTTATGGGGCATCTGCTGTGTGCAGAGCCGGAGGCTGGGAGGTGTCCGTGCAGAGAGCCGGGAGGCCCCTCTGTCGTGCCCTCCTGGAGCTGGCAGGCCGTGCTTTAATTTTTTTAAAATCCAAAATGCCTGGAAGCCACCTTGGGTTTAATTAAGATAATTAGGTATGGCCGCAATCTGCTGATCCTAACGAGAGATCACGTGTGTTTGGAGCGGCTTTGGCCGTGGACGTCCCTGAGGCCGTGGACGCCAGCGGAGAGCCCCTGCGCTCTGTCCGTGGTCTGAACCTGGAGGGCACCACCCGCCCGGCCTCTTGCCCACACCGCCCCGGCAGGCCTCCTCCTTGGAGAACAGATTGGCAAGCCTGGCACCCAGGGTCTTCCCCAGGGTAACTCCCCTGCCCACGCCTCACACCCCTGCCTCGGGCCTGTTGCTCCCCACTTCCTTACCTTTGCGGTCAGCATCCATGATGAGCTGTGCCCTTGCCGGTAGACCACCCCCTCTCTTGGCCTGGTTCTTCCTGGAGGAGCTGGTCTAGAGGCCCCTCCTCTAGGAAGCCTCCTCTGGTTGCACTCTCTTGGCCCGCAGTGTGGCTAGCCTGGTCGTGGCCCCCCGTGCGCCAGGGGTCGGTCACTAACCCTGCACTTCGGGTGCTTTTACTCTAGCCCGCACGTGGGGCCACGCTCTTGCTGCCCCCTCTGCAAAGCCCCGTCTGGAGGGGGACTGGGGCGAGCCCCTCCTCCAGGACACCATCTCGGGGGCTTCCGAGGCAGGCTTTGTGCTTGGCGAGGGGCTGGGGCCCCATGACCGGGGTCCTGCTCTCATGACGCTTCCGGAAGAGCGAGGGTGCGTCGGTGTCGCCGCAGAAGCGGCCTGCAGTGGCCCGCAGGTGGCCCGCAGTTGTCCGGGACTCCCGAGGGCAGGCGGCCGGGGCCTGGGCCCTGGGGCCGAGCCATGTGACACGAGGTCAGAGCGCAATACCGAGAAACCTTGCTTCTGTGGAGACAGGAAGCCTCTTGTCCTTTTCCAAGTTTTAGAAAATATCTGGACTTTCAGCAGAGCTCCACGTGGCTCGCCCCAGTGGAGGTGCGCGGGAGATGTGGGCCCCCACGCCGAACGTTGCAGTGCGTTGCCCGCAAAACGAGGGCCTTGTTCTTGGTGAGCACAGCTCAGCCTCTCAGCCCCGTCTCAGGTGTGACCCACTCGTGTGTCCCCGGAGATGCCGGTTCAGCAGAGGGGGAGCCCGAGGGGTGCTGTCTGCGCTCTTCCTCCTCAGCCCCTCGGCCCGGGGCGGCTCCGCAGCCTTCCCTCGGTGCTCATGACCTCGACACCCTGCAGGGTCCAGGCACCCTTTGTGGCAGGACGTCCCGCCGCTGGGTCCCTCCGTGTCCCCTCGGGACCGGAATCGGGGTGTGCGCCTGCAGGGGGACCAGCAACGGTGCCTCTGCTCCGGCTCCTGCCCTGCAGGCGGTACGTGTAACCGCATCCCAGGCGGTGTCTGCCGGTCCCCCCCGCCGGTCCCCGTCGTTCAGGGCTCTTCTCCTGAAGGGATTTGGGACAAGGTGCACCTCCAGTTCCCCTCCCCCCTCTTTCTGCCAGTTTGGTTACGATTTCCCGTTTTATTGCGCGGGTTACAATCTGTTGCGGTCATTGATTTCCACGCTCACGTTGGACCCGGGAACTGCTTTAAGGCAGCTGCTACGCGTTTTAAGATCTTCCCAGCAGTTCTTTCCCCTTCCCTGCCCTTCCCTGCCCTTCCCGCCCTATCCCGTGCTATCCCGTCCTATCCCATCCTTTCTCTTTTCCTTTTTTCTTTCCTTCCCTTCCTTCCTTTTTCTTTCCTGCTTTCCTTCCTTCCCCCCTTCCTTCCTTTTTCCTTTTTTCCTCCCTTTTTTCTTTCCCTCTTTCTTTCTTCTCTTTCTTTTTTTTCTAGATCTTATTTGTCACAGAGAGAGAGAGAGAGGAGGAGGAGGAGAGGGAGAGGGACAAGCAGACTTCTTTGCTGAGCACAGAGCCCGACTCTGGGCTCAATCTTACGACCCCGAGTTCATGACCTGAGCTGAAATCAGGAGTCGGGTGCTTACCCGACTGAGCCACCCAGGCGCCCCGTGTTCTCAGCTCCTTTCTGGAGCAAGATGTCCAGACTCTTTTTGCATTCTTCTCTGTCCCAGCTCAGGAGTCAGCCCTGTCTCTGAGGAGCTCTGGTCCCCTCGTGGGGAGGGGTGTTTAGAAGCCAAGATCCGGGTGCTGGTGCGCACACCGCTGCGGGCTGTCCCTGCTCTCCGCGGGCCTCGCGGTGGGAGCTGGCGCTGTGTGTGTTTGTGCGTGGGCACAGGTGTAGATGGGTCTGCTGTGTGCCCGTTTCTCTTTGTTTTCTGTCTGTATCACGGCTGCCAAATAGAAACACGTGTATTTCCGTATTTCAAAACCCCTGGTGATCCGGTTAAAAAGGTAAAAAGAAATACGTGATGTTAATGGTAATAGTACAGCTTAACGGACCCTTGCCTTCTCAGCAGGGTGATATGGCCTGCAGTGTGGCAGAAATCAATTCTTCGGAGGTGAGGAAACCATGTTCGTCTTATGCATAAAGCTCAGGTGTACAGAGTACAAAACAGACACATGGTACTTCTGTGGCACTGAGGCGTTGTATGGGACGTCGATTATGAAAAGCTCTCGAAAAGGCTTCTTAGGGGGTGAAAGTGGAGAAACCTGGACTTCCCGGACCTTGGCTTTCCCATGTGGCAGGGATTAAGGCTCTGAGTGGGCCACTGGGGGCCTGGGCTGGTGGCCGAGGCCAATGTGCCGGGGTCCCCTCTTTGGCGCTGGCCTGGCCGGCTGCGAGGGGCCCCGGGCTGTGTGTGGGGGGGCGGTCCTGAGGCTCGCGTGTGGATTCGTCAGGCAAGGCCCATGGGCATCAGCAGCCCAGGTCATGGGAGGGCACCGCCTGGCAGTGGTGGTTGGTGGATTGTTTGTGGCTTTGGTGTCGCTGGGCTGGGCTGGAGCCTGGAAGCGTGCTGTGCATTTGGTGGGGAGGCCATCTGGACGTGGGTGGCCCCGTGCCGAGAATGGGGGGCTCCGCTGAGCCCGGGGTCATGTGTGCAGGCAGCAGCCTTGCTGGAGGCCTGATGAGGGTGTGTAGCCACGGGGATCCCCCGCCCCAGTGCCTCGTTCGAGCTCTTGCACGAGGTTAGGGTGGCCAAGGGTGTCCCCTTTCTGGAGAGGGACTCTGTCATCTTTCCTAGAATTGCAGTGGGTCCTGCTCTGGGCAGTCGGCAGCATCACATTCTCCAGCCTCTTCCTCCTGGCCTCGTGTCCAGGCCACGTCTGTGTCTCTGGCTCCATGGCTTCTAGGGGTGGGATGTCCCGGACAGACAGCGCTTGCGGGACTGGGGTGATGGGGCCCTGGTTTAGGCAGAGACCCAGACCCGAGTCTGGCAGCCCCGTGGCCGAGGCCTTGCCGGGTGGCCTCCTTCCTGACTGTCCCTTGCATCTCCCCCTGTCTCCCGCGGCGCCCCAGCGGACCGCCAGCGCCCCGCTCCCGGAGCAGAGGCTGGCACTGGTCTCGTGTCGAGGGCCAGACGGTAAAGATTCCGAGCCTCGTGGGCCAGACAGGCTCTGTCGTAACCACTCAACTCTGCCCTCCTGGTGTGAAGGCAGCCGGGCCGATCTGGAAATGAGTAAGTGTGGCGGGGGCCAACAGACTTGGAGAATGAAATTTGAATTTCATATCATTTTCGTGTGTCACGAAATATATCCTTTTGATTTTTTCCCTTTGACTGTTTAAAAACGTGGAAACCTTCCTTAGTTTGTGGCGTGTACAAAAGGCCTGCGGGGCTCAGGGCCCGTCCTGGGGCCTGTGACGGGGCCCTGGTCCCTGGTCCTTGCCCTCCCAGAGTCTACCGTCACATCTCCATTTGCACCCAGGGCCCTTGGTGTGCTCTGCAAGGACAAAGCTCTCTCCACCTGTGCCAGAAGTTGGGCTAAGTGCTGGGGGCTGGGACCTCATCTCCTCCCCAGAAAGCTTGTGGTGGGGCTCAGCCTTCAGCCCCATCTCACAGGGGAGGCAGCAGGGGCCACCGGGGCTGAGCACCCCAATGTCTGGAACGGCGCGGACATTTGCTGCCAAGTGATGCCCAGATAGATGGAGGATCCTTGGCCAAGGAGCTGGGGGCCCAGGACCGGATGGCAGCCCTGCTCCTCCCTCTGCCGGTGACCTTGGGTGCCTGCTGGAAGGGCCTCAGCCCCTTTCTCTGCTGGTTCCTTCCCAGGAGCTCCAGTGCCGGACGGTGCGGGAGGTGGGGACGGGCGCGGGATTCGCTGTCCCATCTTCGGGGGCTGTGTCAGTTCTTATCAGATGCAGATGCTGGATCTGGAGGGAGGGGACTGTGGAGGGCTTCACGGAGGAGGTGACCCTTGAGCTGGCCTTGGAAACTGGAGGCCTTTGGGTAACGGAAGGGTGGAGATGGGTGGTTCCCGCAGAGACAGGCCCCCCATGTCTTCTAGATCGTAGCTGCCACTGTGCCCCGTTCTGGGAGGCTTGGCTCCCCGGCTGCCCCGCACCAGCACGCCCGCCCCCGCGCCTTAGTTAGGAGACTCAGTGTGGCACCGGGCTGGGAAGTTAACGGAGAGGCCGAGGCGGCTGCCTGAGGTCCCACGGCCACGTGGAGGTTGAGGCCTCTTGCAGCCGTCCCCTTCTCCTGCCGTCGCTGGGAGGGGGCTCCTGTGTCACTGACACGCTCGCTCTCACCTGCCCGTGGGCGTTGGGCAAGAGCGGCAGAGACCCCTGACTTTGTGTCCCTGACCTCCCGGAGGGGGCGTCCTGAAGAAACAACACGGTGCTTTCGACAAGGGGAGGCTTCCTGGGGAGGGGACGGGGCGCTCTACGTGCCTGGGGGGAGGTCTGGAGCCCGGGAGCGGACGCTCCAGCCGCTGCCCACCGCCTGCACTTCAGGGCTTGGGAGCGCCCCCCCGCTGCGTGGGACGAGCCCCTGTCCCCTGCCCAGACAAGGCCTGCCCCGCTCAGGCCTGGACGAGCCCCGGGGCAGCCGGAGGAGCCCCCAGCCTCTGGGCTCTCAGGGCGCTCTCCGCCAGCAGCCTGTAGCTGCTCCCGCTGTTTCGGTTTCTGAATCCAAAAGATAAACAAGAACAACAAACGCCTGATCGCGGAGGGCGGCAGGGCAGGGCTTGAACCCGGGCCGGGGGACCCCGGTGGGGGGCACCTCCCTGTTCCCTGGGCTTCCTGTGCCCGTCTCCGTAGAGGCCGTAGAAGGACTTCAACACACCTGTGTGTCTGCCCCGAGTCGCCTTAAACTTGAGCCTGGGAATGCTTCTGGCTTGCTGTGTTTTGGGCTTCGGGCCTCGCAGGAGCGGCATCCGTGGTCTCCGTGCGGGGCCTGCCGCCCGTCCTCCCGTCTGTCCGCTGGGCTCTTCAGCTTCCAGGTCTTTTTTTTTTTTTTTTAAAAGGGCTGTTTTTTTGAAGATGTTAATATTCTTTTTTTTTTTTTAAGATTTTATTTATTTATTTGACAGACAGAGATCACAAGCAGGCAGAGAGGCAGCAGAGAGAGAGGGGGAAGCAGGCTCCCCGCTGAGCAGAGAGCCCGATGCCGGGCTCTGTCCCAGGACCCTGGGATCATGACCTGAGCTGAAGGCAGAGGCTTTAACCCACTGAGCCACCCAGGCGCCCCAGCTTCCAGGTCTTTACAGGAGTGGGGGGCCGCCCTCTGTCCCCCCAGGCCGTGCCGCCACCTGTGCGGGGAGGGGCGCCTGCTGGTCTCCTGCTGTCTGCCTCCCGGCGAGCCCCGAAGCGAGCGAGGCCCCGCTGTGGCCTGACAGGTGCCTCCCTGACACGTGGAAGGTGGGTGGGTGGGTGCCAGAGGGCGTCCCTGGGAGTCCCTGTGCAGGTGGGCAGTTGGGGTTCCGGGCGTCCGCTTGTTCCTGTGCTGCCCCTGCCCCCCGCGCCCCAGCCCTGCTTCTGCCTGGTCTCCTCCCTGAGCACCCCTTCCTTTCCTGGGGACACACGTTGCACCGGCATTCACTTGATTATCATAGTTGTGTCCTAGACACAGGGTGTTGCTGGGGGCGGGTGGTATGGCCCCGTGGCCCTAGCAGGGGGGGCCTCTGCAGAGGTGCAAGGGCTAAGCCACCTGCCAGGGTCCCCCCAGCTCAGAGACGCGGGGCCCCACCGGCCCTGGCCTTTCTCTCGCCAGAGCTCCGAAGCCCCCGTCTCGCCTCTCTGGCTTGGCCTCCCCGTGGGGGCCGGCTGTGGTTCGCGGCACGGCTCCTGTGTTAGGCGCCTGGGGGTGGCGGGCTGTGTGCCGGGAGGCCTCAGTGTCCCCCCGGGAATGGGGAGGTGCCCTGCTGACAGTGGTCATGGCTGGAGCAGGGACCGTCCCAGCCTTTAATTGTACAAGCGGGTGTCTGGTTCCTGGGGTCGTCACCACATGTCCCAGGGACACAGGACACAGGAAGCTTTTGTCTGTTCATATCCTGTGTCAGGCCCCTGGGGTGGCAGAAGGTTCTGGCCCCACGTGCTCGCGGCAGCCACATCCTGAGATCCTCCCTCCCTCCCTTGCCCCTCAGCTCCTCCCACTCTTTTTTTTTTTTAAAGATTGTATTTATTTATTTGACAGACAGAGATCACAAGCAGGCAGAGAGGCCGGCAGAGAGAGAGGAGGAAGCAGAGAGCCCCATGCGGGGCTCGATCCCAGGATCCTGGGATCATGACCTGAGCCGAAGGCAGAGGCTTTAACCCACGGAGCCACCCAGGCGCCCCACTCCTCCCACTCCTAATTTGCCCCTCCATGCCTGGGACGGGGGGCCGGGCTCCACTCCCCCAGCCCCCGGCTCATCTGCCTGTGGGGATAGGAGTGAAGGTCACGGACCGTCCTTTCAGGGAGGGACGAGACTGCTGAGATCTGAGCTGTTTTCCTCTGTAGGTGACGGGCTTCACATGAGAACTGACTCCGAAGCATTCAGTTTAATTTGTTTTTAGCCCAGAGGAAGTAGGCGTGTGGCCGGGCGGTGGGGTGTGACCGGGCTCCTGGGGACTTGCCGCATGGCTGCTGCCCTGGGCCTCCATGCTCCTGGCAGCACAGGGGGCCGGGCTCCCCCTTCCTCAAGGTGTCCGGGCACAGTCGGGGTGGCGAGGGCTCGGGGCTGGTGTCCTGGCTTCCCTGCTGACCACGGTGGGCCCTCGAGCTTCACTGTTGTGGGGTCTCAGTCTCCCCCTCTGTAGGATGGGTGTGAAAAGCAGCGTCCTTCTCAGGGGATGGACAGGCAACGGCGAACAGTGTGGCTGAGCCTCAGAGGCATCGTGCCACGGAGGGGAGCCAGACGCCAGAGCGGGAGGGCCGGGGAGGCTGGTGTGATTCTGTGCTCGCGCGTGTTGGGCACAGATGGGAGCTGGGCTGCGGAGAGGGCACCGGACTGGCTGCTCACGGGTAGGGCCTTGTGTGTGGGGTCACGACAAGGCTCTGGATCCAGATCGTGGCACTGGTTGCACACCATGGCGAAGGAACAGAATCGCTAATCGAAGCTTTCGTTATTATCTCTGACCACAGAAAAGTCGCAGTCCCTTGTGGGGCTGGAGGAGTCTGAGCAGGTGTGAGGCAGGTGAGCGCACACCCTGGGGACGTGCCCTGGGAGCCTGCGCTGGCCGTGGTGGGGACCCGCAGGGCCACCATGTGACTCTCGAGGGCCCTGCATGCCTCCGCCGGTGGCCTCTCCCTTCCTTAAGAGACATTAAAAGTCCTACTTTTGTGACTGGGTTGAGGTCAAGGTCAGAACACTGATAGCACGTGTTTGAGTATTGCCTTTGAGCTCGCACACATTTGGGCCCTAAAAGGCCCTGCTGGGCCTGGAGGGTGAGTCAGCCCCACGTGGCCTCCCACGTGGCTCGTTTCTCGGGCCCCTTCCTGGGTGGGTGCACAGTGCTCCAGGACACAGGGCACCGGGCGGGCGTTCCTCGACGTGCCTTGCCTCTGCAGGACTGGGGAGTCAGGGAGCGGTGGCCTCTGCTCCAGGCTGTGACAGTGCCTGGACAGGGTGGCCAGGAGAGCCGGGCTGAAGACAGACGGGGCCAGGGAGCCCATGAGGCATCGGGTGTCAGGTGTCCCCCTGTAACGTGGGACTGTCATTTCTAGCTGCCTCCACGGGTGGATGGGAGGGAGGCTCGTAGGGCATCCGAAGTCGCCCTTGAACCAGAAGGGGTCCCGCGGTGCGGGTGTCAGGGGGACGGTGGGGGTCTCTGTCCTCCCTCACGGGAAGCCGTCCCGCGCCTGCTGCGGGAGTCTGCGCTCTGGCTCACGAGGCGCGTGCCGGCCGCCACCTGGTAAAGGCGGTGAACCGGCCGTCCTGGGGCCGCGATGGTGTCCGGGAGCCCTCGCAGAGGCGGCCTCGGTGTTCATCAGGATGTGGGTTTTTTCTGTGTCTTTGGGAGAATCGGTTTCCCCACACCGGCGGCTGTCCTCCTGGAGTCCTCCCTGCCGCCCCTCCTGTGGGTGCTCCCGCCGGCCCGGGGCTCCTGCCAGTCTTATCCACGGGGGCCACAGGGGCCATGGGGGCCAAGGGGGTCATCGGGGCCAGACACCGTGCTGGGAGTGAATGACGGAGCCAGTGAATCCAGGCCGTAAACCTCGCCTTCCGCAGGCAGCGTGTGCGCACCTGCTCCCAAGCCCAGCCGCATCTCTGGGGCTCGCTTCTGGAACTAGGCGCGAGTGTGGACGATTCCGAGGGGACGTTGGGGTCAGGAGGCCAGGTGCGGTCTGCTGGCTGTGCTGTGCTGTCCGGCCAGGGCTCCCGTCTCCGTGCCTGTCCGCAGTCCAGGAAAGTCTGGGCGATGCCGTCCGCCTCCCGTTTTGGGGCTGACATCCACTCTCCTGCAGGGGGCTGAGGGCTCTGGGCTTAGCCTGCAGAGCTCTGCCCGCCCTGTCTCCTTGTGGGGAGCCCTGGCCGCTCCCTGGCCGGCTGGTTCTGTTCGTGCCAGGGACCCCGGCTCCCCGGGCCCCCATCCCACGCCCTCCCTCCGCCTGAGCCTCCGGCTGGTGGTGGTTGTGTCCTGCAGGGTGGGACATGGCCCCGGCCTGGGCGCCCAGCGGAGCAGCTCCGGTCCTCAGCCTTTCTGTCGCTCTGCCCTGCGGTGGCCCCGGGGATGTGCAGGCCAGCACCCGGACTGCCTCTGGGTGCTGGGCCGGGGATCCAGCCGGTGTTCCTTGGGCATGGCGTGTCACCTGCCGTGCTGCGCCTGGTCTGGGCCGCTCCTGGGCTGCCCGTGACGTGTGGGTGATGGTAGCCCGTCCCAGTCCCGAGGTGCTTGGCGGTCACAGACCTGGCCCCGGCGGAGGGCGGCCCGGAGAGCGGAGGCCAGCGGCAGCCAGTGGAGAGCCTCGGAGGCTGAGGCTCAGGGAGTTCGGGAGCTTGTCCAAGTTCGCAGGTAGGGGATGGACGTGGGGCTCAGACCCGTGGCCGCCCGCCCACCGGTGGCCCTGGTACCCTGTTCCACGAGCCGTGGGAGCCTTCGACACCCTGCCGCAGCTTTTCCCACGCCGGCAACCGCTGTCTCTTTTCTTGACTTGTGTGTGTAGCGAGGTTTTTTCCTCAGAACAAGATAGAGCGTTTGCGTACCACTCCCTCCTCATGCAAATAACCTTGGGAGAAATTGGCCTGCCATCTCTCTGGGTGTATTTTGTGGTAATTTAGCTGCTTAAATGGAACATCTGTTCGCCAGCGAGGCTGCAGGGCCGCGGAGCCGTGGCTGGCAGGAGAGTTCGGGAAGCGGTCCGGCCGCCGCGCGGGGCTCGGGACCCAGCCATGCCCACCCCCTGCCCTGGCCTGGAGGGGCACTTGGCCCTGAGGACCCCCGTGCCGGCGACAGGGTGTGGGAGGCCGGAGCCTTTGTCCCTACCCTGCTGGGTCCGAGGGCAGCTGCTGGTGTGCGTGGCTCCACGTGGCCGGGCTCGGGGGAAAAGCCCGTGTCTATGCAGCCTGTGTGAGCCAAGGGGACCCTTATCCATGGGCTGCCCTGGCCGTGTTTCCTCCTTTAGCTGAAGAAGGGCCATTGTAGTGGCATTAGGAGCCAGGCTGGGCCTGAGCTCAGACCTGCCCCACCGCTGATGTGGCCACGTGTGCCCCTGGACATGCTTCTCAGTGACCCCTATCCTGCCCCCCGCCCGCACCCCAGTGGGCTCACCTGTGAAACGTGCTGCCGAGTGAGCAGGCGAGGTCCCCAGAGGCCCTGGGTCCCCAGGGAGCCTGGGGATCGGTCCCCTTCCTTTGCTTTGGACATTGTTGCTTCATGTGACAGGAGCTTTGGGGACCCAAGGGCACTGGTTTCCGTATAGGTCACTGTGGGATATAATGGGGCTCCAGGCCTTTCTGTGAGGGGTGGTGGTCTTCCCGGCAGCCGGATTCTGGGGCGGGTGCCTTTCTGCCCTGCTGCCCGTCGGGTCTCCTCTTCCTAGGCCTTTCCCCGGGGGCTCTTCCTACAGGCCCCACAGCTCACCGGGACCTTCCAGCTCCCAGGGACCATTTACGGGGCACCGATTGCCTGTGATCCGTTGGCCCTCAAGGCGAGTGAAAGATGGGGGAGGCCCGGCAGCTCCTTCCAGGAGCTCAGAGTCTGGGGGGCCGCCGAGGGGAGCCGCCGAGGGGAGCTCTGGGGGAGGTTGGAGGAGCTCAGAGCCTTGGCCTTCCAGGCTGCAGGCAGGGCAGTGGGTGGGCGGGAGGCTTCACCTGGGGTGCCAGACAATCACAGAAGGGGGCTGGAGAGAGCATGACGTCCTGGGTTTGGCTCTAGAAGGTCCTGCTTGGCCGCGGTGCTGGGACTAGATCGGAGGCCACAGTCAGCAGTCCAGGAGGCTGAGGCTGGGGAGGACACGGATGTGGTCACCCCAGCAGGAAAACTGTTCAGGCCTGTGACTGGGGAAGGGAGAGAAGCTCTGGGCTCCGGGGTGCTGGGGGAGGCAGGGGCCGGGCCGGTTGCGGCCCCAATGTGGGGTGATGAGGAGGGTGCCCTGATGTCAGGCTTGGGCAGTGGGGGAGCTGGTGGGGCTTGTCCAGATTCGCCCCTGGGGCTGAAGGTCTGCCGTTGGCCAGCGGCCCGGGGAAGGCCGCGCTCCCCCAGCGGTCTGTCCGGAATCTGCCCTGACTGGGGGTTGGGGGACGTTTCAGCCCCGCCCTGTTGTATTCTCTGTCTGGCTCTGGGTTTCCTGCTTTTTTTCCGGTCTCTGTGTGGCTGACCATGTCAGTGTCCAGGCTGGCCCCGGCCTTGGTGAGACAAACTTTGCAGGCCTCTGTGGGGCCACAGCCCCTGGCCAGGGCGACAGACGCCTCCCACTAGCATGGGACCCCATGTCAGACTCTCCCTCCCTGAGCACGACCTTCTCGATCACGCTAACGGTGTTGTCTCCGTAAGCGCACGATTTATTCGGGTTGTAAACAGGTGTCCTCATTTCTCGGAAGCGCGGGGCCGGTGCGGCAGAATCCGGCTCCCGGGGGAAGTGCGGTCCCTGGCCTGTGGGATTCCTCTCCAGGTAACACGACGGCCTTTGTAGAGGCCCAGCGAGACTGCTGCAAAACCCAAAATAGTCGCGTGGGTTATTTTTAAGTGACTTTTGCTTGTGGAAAGAGTGGTTTTTCTTAAAAAGGGCTCTGCTTCGATCGATTTCTTTGGGACTGCTTTATTGCTACTGATTCAGTAAAGCTTTAATCAGGAAACAACGCTGCAGCGGGTTCTGGGGAGGGTGACTTGCCAGTCTCGTCAGTGCCTCGGCCAGGAGTGTTTGCCGCGACCCCGGGGGCCGCACGTGAGCCAGCTGCCTGGTGTCTCATCCTCAAGGCCCGAGCTCAGGTGGGGCGGACCCCAAGACTGAGCCCTGGGCTGTCAGAACCCGGGGCACCCTTGCTGGACACCGTGTTGGTGTCAGAGACCTGCCGTGCCCCTTACCCTGTCCTCCGCTTCTGAGAGCCACCAGGGCCTGTGTTGGGAGGCGGTGCTGCGATGAGTAAGGGGACCGTTGTGTGCGGTGTCCCTTGAGGGGGATCTGGGCTCTGCTTTCTGCTCCAGGACCCTGGAGGGTCATGGCCTGTCCCTGTGTGGTTTGTGCTTTCCACAGACCCTGGTGTGGGCGGGACCACTGTGAAGGTTCACTGGTCTGTTTGCGGCCCCGGGGACGCTGTGCACATGGCTGGCGTCCCCACGGAGCCGGGGCTGTCACCCTCCTCTCCGCCCGGGAGCCTCATTTGTCACTGCCACGCCAGCCCCACGTGGTTTCCGCCCACGCTCTTTCCCGTGTGCCGAGGTAGAGACTTCCGTCGTGTTCTGACCGCTGTGAAATCAGCGTGGGCCTCGGGGCCTCCCAGGGACAGCTGTGTCAGACCCTGGGGTCCTCTCAGCTCGCTGCGTGTGAACCCGCCAGGAAGAACCTCAGGTGCCGGGAAGCACGGGGAACACCTGGCCCATGGGTCCAGCCTGCACCATGACCTTGAGGCCCACAGGCCGTCTTTAGTAAACCAGGAATGGAAATTGAGACCTCCAAAAAAATCACAAATGACGATTTTTGGAAAACTGTTCAAGGAATTAATTGACCCAGCAGCACTCATCCCAGACGGGCCTCTCAGTTTCCTCCTTGTTGATAAAATCATCTCTGAGATGGTGGGGTTTCTGGTTCCCGGGAGCCTTGCAGGGTCGGGGTGGAGACCTCTCCTGCCACTGCCTGGAGAGAGATGAGAGATGGGGCCTGGACGGGCATCCCCGGCCACCCCAGCCTGCAGCCCCCCAACCTGTGGCCCCCCTGGGCAGCCCAGGCACCCCGGGGGATGGTGAGTGGGGGACAGAGCCGCTCTCCACCCAGCCTCTGGGCCCTGGTTGGTTCCTTGCTCTTCAGTGCTCTCTCTGTGCCTATCTGTGAGTTCTGGAGCCTCTGCTCCAGTATAGACTCCCCCTCCCCGCCCCCGAGCAGTGAATGTGGCTTTTGTGTCCTGAGTGTGGGGCCTGGGGAAGGGGCTGGGGCACTCGCTCTCTTGGTGCCTCCCATTTCAGGTAGTCTGAGGTCTGGCCAGAGCGGAGAGGGCATTCCAGACTGTGGGGTCCCAGACACCAGCCTTCTTCCACCCAGGTTCTCATTGTGGGGAGCTGGACTGTCCATGAGCGCACCCCATTTCTCCTATGCTGCCCTTGGCTTTTCAGGCACAGACAGACCTTTAGCCCTCTGTGGAGGGTTCCAGATTTGGTCCTGGGCCTGGCCTGCCTAAAGAGCTGCCCTGAGAAGGACAGGGAGGATCCCTGCATGTGGCTGCTCAGCGGGCATGTAGATCAGTGATGTCTGCCGGGGCGTGGGTGATGGAGGGGGGCACGCTCTCCTTAGATAGATTAGTGATGTCTGCCGGGGCATGGGCGATGGAGCGGAACCCTCTGCTTATGTGCCTTTCCTGGAGCAAGCATCTGCAGTCAGCCTCGGAACTGCCCCGGGTGCCCAGCCGCGTGACCGCTCTCCTTCTCCGAGCACCTGCCTCCTGCTTCCCCCTTCTTGGGCTCCTCCAGGGTGGCTCAAGCACCCCCCCACCCCACCCATGACCTCCCCTGCCTGGTGCTCCTAGCTCTCAGCTGGTATTGGCCCTGGGGTCTTTTCACGCTCTGGCCTGCCAAGGTCAGGGCTTGGCTCAGTGCAGCCATGAGGGAGCTGCCACCAGCCCCCCTTGCCCTGGATCTGAGACTCTTCCCTGGGTCCAGGACCCCCTTTTTCAGAGTCTGGGACCCCGGATCTGGACCTGGATCTGGACCCCGTCTCTCTGAATCCGAGATGCCTTCTTCCTAGTCCCGGACTCCTTTACTGAACGGAGGGTGTTGCAGTCGGGTGACAAAGCGCCACAGGCCTGGGCTGGCAGAAGGTCCCACGGAGTAAGCTGTCTGGAGAGAGGAAAGCGCCTCGCCCTGACTGAGGGGCCCTCCCTGTTCTGTGACTGTTGGTGTCAGCCGCCTCCTCGAGAGGAGGAAAGTGAACGCACTTAGCTTCCCCTTTCCTCTCTGATCCCTGCTTGATTTCCTGGCTCGAGGAAGCAGTTGGCGGTGCCAGTACTTGGGAGACAGGATTTGGGGTGAAGCTCCCTGAGCAAGCCTCCCGGGTGAGCGGCTGCCCGCCCCGAGCCCCTGGGCCACCCGGCCTTTGCTCAGCGGTGGAGGCCTCTCCAGGGACCCAGGGAGGCGGGGAAGGACGGCTCAGTCTCTCGTGGTTAGCGTTTTAGTGGCCGGATGATGAAATCCCCCACAGGCCAGAACTTTCTGGGCTCAGCCTGGGCCTGGGAGGGGCAGCTCTGACGTCCCCGAGCACCAGCAACATGGTGTGCGGGAGCAGACCACGTCTCCCTGTGGCGGCTGGGTTTATGATTCTCCCCTGTGACCGTGGAGCCGTGAGTGGTGTCCCCTGGGAAGAACGGGCCTCTGGGTGTTGTTGGGCCGTGTCATGTCATGCCACATTGATGCCACCTCAGGGCACAGTCCCTCCCAGTCGGTGTCCAGGGGCCTCGGGCGTCCTGTGGCTTGAGACCCCACAAGCCAGTGTCCGCCTCCATTGTGCCTTCTCTGCCCCGTGTGTCTCCACCAGGCTCTGGACACTGGGGCTTGCCTCTGGGTCCCCATGCTCTGGGCTGTCCCCGGCCACCCTGTGGCTCTGCAGCTGGCGGGCCGCGCGGCCCCCCCCCCCCCGAGCCGCCCCGCTGCACTCTCACTTCCCTCAGTAGCCCCCTTCTCTCGAAAATAACTCCCGGGTGGGCGGCACCTCGCAGGCCCAGCCCAGGAGCCTGCCTTGAACCGTCTCTTCCCACGGGGTGGGCGTAGGGGTATGTGCCTTTGGGGTGCCCTTGTGCCTGGCTCCGCTTCCCAGGGTGCCCGTCTGCCCAACCACTCTCACTTGGAGGTTGTCACTGCCCCAGGCTGTGCGGTGGTGACGATCAGGGACGGGGGCTCCACCAGGAAGCCCCTGCAGCAGACTTGGAGCCTTGGGCTCGCTTGCGGGAAGGGCCTGTGCGGGACAGAGTCATTCGCCGTCATGTGACGGTGACGGTGAAACTGTGGGAATGTCCCCAAGGCCCAGGGGCTGGGTGTCGCTGGAGCGTGTGGCCCTGGCCCGGGGAGAGTCCCAGACGCCTGGCGCGGGGGTACCGGGCAGCCGGCAAGGAAGGGCCAGGCCCAGGGCTGTGCGCTATTCCCAGCCGTCCCGGCTTGTAACAACAAAAATACAGAGTCAGGAGTGGGACGGCAAAAACGCCTCACGTGGTAAGTGGTGCTGTAGGGTCGGAGCTCATGTGGGCTTTTATTTTATTCCAGACTTTCCCCCTTCCCCAGGAGAGGCCGTTCCTATTTTGGGAGAAAAGACCAAGAGCCAAGCTTTGACCTGGAGCGCCGTCCCAGGCACCTTTCCTTTGCTACATCAGGCAGACCCCACAGGCAGCTGGCTCTGGTTGGCGGGGGCCTCAGTTTCCCCACTTGGTGAGGTGGTTGGTGCTGGTTATCCCAGCCCCAAGAGGCTCCTGGGTCCTGGGTGCTGTGGGCAGGTGAGCCGCCACGTCCGCTGCCTGCCCTCGCCCGGCACCCTGAGCAGCGGGGGGTGCGCAGCGGGAGCTTGGCTGCCTGCCGCCCAAAGGCCAGCCCGGGCTCAGCTTTCCCGTGTGGGGACAGCTGGGGGCGTGCCCGCCCCTGCCCCCCAGGCTCCCCTGCAGCCTCCCTCCCCTGCTTGGCTCCCGCCCGACTGGGGGCGGAGGGTGAGTCTGCAGCTGCGAACATTCCTGACCCCAGTTCAGGGGAGAGAGCCCAGCTGCTCCTGGCAGACAATGGAGCCCCCCCTTGCTCCCTGCTCCCTGAGCCCCCTGGGGCTCTGCCCTGGGGCTGGCGTGGCCGGAATTTCCAGAAAGTGCAGCTTCTCCAGTGGAGAAGAGAAGGGAAGTCTCCTCGGAAACGTGCTGTGCTGGCCTCCGGCTGGTTTTTAATGCGTTCACAAGACGCGTGTCTCCCAAAGCCAGCCCAGAGTGGAGGTAGCTTTTAAAGAAATCCTAAACATCATGCCCGATCGTTGGAAAAACGGAAAGAAGAGACCGTTTAGGACAGTTCCCAGATTCCCACCCCGGGCAGGCCCATGTCACGGGGACTTTGAGGCCCCCAGATCCCCCGTCTGCTCCTGAGGTTTTGCTGCTCCTGAGACAGCCCAGACCCTCCTGTGGGGCCGGGGACAGGGAGGGACTGGCCGGGGCTCCGGATTCGTCAGTGACCCACGTGGCGGAGGTGTGGGGGCGGGTCCTGGCGAGCCGTCCCGCATCCCGCGTCTCCATTGTGGTGAAATAAAGAGCTGGAGGCTTATGGTCTTAGGTATTTGCAAGGGCACGGCCCCCCGCATCCGACTCCAGAACGTGT
Organism: Taxidea taxus jeffersonii; assembly: GCA_003697995.1. Taxonomy (NCBI): domain Eukaryota; kingdom Metazoa; phylum Chordata; class Mammalia; order Carnivora; family Mustelidae; genus Taxidea; species Taxidea taxus. The sequence continues at coordinate 57,679 of RCUC01156124.1, read as the reverse complement.
TCCTCTCGCAGAACGGGAGTGCGCGCCCGCTCAGCGAACCCCGGCGTCCGCCCCTCTTTCTGTTTCTGTGAATCTGACTTCTCCGGGGTCTCGTGGGAGCAGGTCCTGCAACACCGCGTCCTCTTGGGTCTGTTTCCTCTCACTGTCGCGTCCTGCAGGCCCGTCCACGTCGGGGCAGGGCTCGGGATTTCCTTCCTTTTAAGGCTGAGTAACGGTCCGCTGTGGCCAGACCACACTTCGTTTGCCCCCGTGCGTGGATGGGTGGGCTGCTTCCACGTCTCGCTGCTGTGAGCGCGGCGTGCACTTGTCTCTGAGCTGCTTTCGCTTCTGTGGGTGAATACCAGACGTGGAGCCGGGTCGCGTGGTAGTGCCGTTGTCCGTATTTCCAGGGGACGCGGCACCACTTTGCACAGGAGATCTTGCCCACGCGTGTGTTCTGTGTGGTCGGTAGTCGCCCTCTTAGCGGGGGTGGGGTGGGGGTCTCGTTCAAACCTGTGTGGAAGCTGCAGGACCCCTTCCTCCCCCTCTCCTGGAGGTCTGTGTCCCTGAGCCCCAGGGACTGCAGTCAGACTCGCCAAATGGGGAAACCAAGGCTTTGAGGGGTGCAGAGACTTATCCAGGGTCCCCAGCGAGTTGTACGCCAAATGGAAATGCGTGTCCAGTGTCTTTCTGTCCCCGCTGGCTGCCAGGGTGGCCATGATGGGGCAGGGGAGATGAGGTCCTGATTCTGGAGAGTTCCCGCATGCGTTTTCCCCGGATGGAGAGCAGCGGCTACAGTTCCTGCCTGAGGTCATGGCCGGTCCCTTGGAGCCCGGGGGCAGCAGCAGTCAACACGGGAACAGAAGTCGGGAGAGAAGTGACTTCAGAAGGCACAGCTGAGATTTCACATGTAAAGGGCGTCCCTTGCTCGAGGGAGGCTGGGGAGTGGGGAGGGCACCCAGTGTTGGCATCGGGAGTCGGACCCTCTCCCTGGCTTCTTCATGGAGAGGTGGCTCCCTGTGGGGTCCCTCCTGCCTGGGGTGACACTTGGACATTTGGGGCATGGATGAGATTCGATTGCCTGAAGCTCTTGAAGGGACCGGGGCTCCTGACAGGCGATGGTTGTACAAGGCCTCATGGCCCCTGCAGAGCGAGACGCAGCCCCCAAAAGGACTCTTTGCATTTTGGGTGCTGCGTGGACGCTGTCCCTGGTGGGGCCTTGCTGGCTGGCTGGGTGGTCCCCCCCGGCCCCTACGGCGACAGAGCTGACTCAGCAGCCTCGACTGTGCGTGTGGGGACGGGTGGATGGACGGATGGATGTCAGCTTTGTGTGTGTCTGGGGGGAAGCGACCGTCCCCGGGGATCCCAGCTCCTCTCAGGAGCCCCCGGGAGCTGTGGGATGGCAGCTGAGCAGGACGCCTGACCCTTCTTCCGGTGATGTGTGTCCACCTGAGGGTTCCCCCGTGTGCTGCTCTGAGGGATGCTCTCGGCTGCCCTGCCTAGGCAGAGGATGATGTCTTATGTCCCTCGGTGTCCCTAAGGTGATGGGACCTCGAAGGGCCGTCTGTGAGTCATGGGGTTGCTGCATGTGGGAGTTTGCTCCCAGGAGCGGGCGGTGCTGGGTGTGTGAGAGGGGGTCTCACCGCCCCCGGGTGGGCTGCAGCCCCTGGGTGAGAGAGTGGCTTTCGCAGAGCGTGGAGGAGAGGGGGATGGACACTTGGAGCTGGGGAGCCACAGGCCTGCTTTGGTCCCCTGATTTTGGGGGGCTCGAACTGGGCACCCTCCTGTAGCAACATGGACGCAGCCACCGGATGGGGGTTTGGAGGCCTTAGGCATGCCCTTGACCTGGAGCTAGGGTCCCGGGGACAGGGGTCCCTGGAGGGTGTGGCAGGGGGAAGGCTCAGATCTGACCCCCAGTCTCTCTGCCTGAAAGCTGGCTGGGTTTGCTTGAGCCCCACACCCCGATTCAGGGGTGTCTGGACCTGGACCAGGCACCATGATGCTCAGGAGGAGGCACATCCTACCGGAGCTCTGAGTCAAAGCTGGGGCCCATGTGCCAGCTGTGGGATGCAGGGATCCCACCTGAGTGGGGGTCGTGGGGGCGCCTGTGGGAGACAAAACTCTTGCCTAGTGTCTCATCAAAACCCATGTCATCCCTCCATCCGTCTGCCCATCCATCCGTCCCGCAGACCTTTGCTGAGGGTCTGTGGGGAAATGCCTGTCGTGCTGAGGTCATGGAGTGGTTCAGGGCGTGAGGGCTGCCTCGGCCTGGTGAGCGACCTGGGGTTGCCATGGTAAACAACCACACTGGGGTCCGCAACAACGCTCGGCCAACTGCGGAGCCCGGAGCTCTGAGATCCAGCTGTCATCTGGGCCGTGTTCCCTCCCGAGACCCTGGGGAGGGTCGTCCCCACCTCTCCCAGCTCCTGGTAGCCCAGGTGTCCTTGGTTCGGGGCGGTGTCCCTCCCATCCCTGCTCTGTCCTCACACGGTCTCTCTTCTTCCTGTGACTCTGCTGTGCCTCCTATAAGGGACCCTGGCCGTGGCCTTTAGGGCCACCCCAACCTAGGATGATCTCACCCTGAGATCCTTAATCACATCCACTTAGAGCCTTTTTCCAGATAAGATCACATTCCCGGATTTTAGAGGCCAGCACACAGACATGTCTTTTTGGGGGTCATCTTTAACCCCCCTACACTTGATAGATAACGTCCCCAAGTCTCTGTTTCCTCATCTGTAAAACAGGACCATGTCCGTGCTCCCCTGATCACGTTCACGTCAGCTTGAGGTCTGAGCGTGCTCCCTGGTCCGGGCACGTGGCTTGCCCCTGGCGGTGGCTGCTGTGGGTACCACCCCGTCTGACAGGGAGGGAAACCAAGGCGCGGAGAGGTGAAGTGGCGGTCCCTGTGTCCAGGCTGGGCTCCTGGCCATGGGCGTCACAGAGCACACTGACTATGGGGGAAAGAAGGTGAGTTTGCCCCATTGGGTCTGGGCCCTGCCTAGTGGGTGTCTGTTGCTCCCCCATGCTTGGGGCTTTGTGGGGATCCCCCAGAACGGAGGTGGGGTGCCCCAGGGGTGCACCCAGCCTGCCCCACCAGGAGCTGTAACTGGGGACCTGGTGGGAGAGGTCTCTCCCAAGAAGGGAGTCCCTCAGAGCCCCCTCCCGCCCCGAGCTGACTCCCCCCAGGGGCTCACCCCTGGCCCCGCCCCCGCCCGCCAGGGAAGGGTTGACCTCCCGCTTGGGACGGGTTTCGACACTTGGCTGCACAGGCGGCTGGCGAGGGGCCTCCTGCAGGGGAGGTGGCGGCTCCCCCCTCGCCATCTGCCTTTGGTTGGGAGCACAGAAGAGGCTCCTCGCCGGCCTCTCGTGGAGGAAGCTCTCTCCAGCCTCGGTGTTGTTTACCCTCAATGTTTGCAGCCCAGCGGGGACAGGTCGTAATGAGATTCGCGCGATCGGACGATGGGACGGGAGCACCATGATCTGGTGTGTGCTGCCCACTCAGGGACGTGTTTGGGTTTAATTTCAGCACACGACAGGGAAACGAAAATAGCCGGACGTGTTCTGCTCGGATCGCTCCGGAATCCGACGGCCCACATTGCGCCGGAGGGAGGAACCCGCTCTGAGGTTGACCTCGGAGGCCGCTCCTCTGGGAGGAGCCGGGGGAGGTGGAGAAAACGAGTGGGCTGGATTAGGGGCGATGTCACGGGAGGCTTGCGAGTGGGTGTTCGTGGTCTGTGCGGGGCCGCAGGGGAGACAAGAGGGGCCGTGGGTCCCGGGCCTGGGGAGGGGGACGAGGCGGCCGAGCCCTGGTCTCTCTGACCTGCGCTGGCCCGGGGCGGCCAGGCATCGGGGAGTGGGATTTGAACCGTCAGGTGCTCAAGCAGCCAGCTCGCGGGAGGTGTCTGGCTGCGCAGGGAAGCCCTAGAAAAGCAATTTCCTGCTGGCTTTGTAGAAAACCTTTGGTTTGGCCCTGACCTCGACGTCTCCATAACGCGGGCCCTGCTTTATCCCTCCGGCTCACGCAGGCCATCAGGCAGAGCCGCCGGCCTTTTGAGGACTGCTCAAAAATTTCCATCCAGGTAGCCGACGGGAATCCCAGATTCTCTCCTCGGACAGCTGTGGTTTCTCCAGGGGTCCCCGCTGCACCCCTGCTCGTGTCCTTGAGCCTGAGACCCCAGGGCAGGGCCTGGGATACAGTAGGCGCCTATTAAGTGTCTGCTGAGCGGATTGAATGGGCATCAGCTGCCTACCTGCTCTGCTCGGGCTTCCAAGCTGGTATTTTTCCAGGATTACTTTCCTCGGTGAGCTTCCCCCCAGGCATCGACGAGGAAGTACCTTCAGGTCAGGACAGAGGGTAACCGTCTGCAGCTGTCAGCGGCGCGGCACAGCCTGGCTTTGCTTGCCGTTGCGTGCCTCCTCCTGCTGGAAAGCCCGAGTTCCTCATCGGTCAGAACTCGCTGCCCACGGCTCAGCGGCTGCAGACAGACAGGCAGACCGACCGGCCTGGCAGTTGGTGGGGAGCCAGTGCACCGGGTTTTGGGGACTTGGTTCGCGCTGGAGCTTGCTGGGAGCCAGAGGTCCCTGAAGCCAGGCGTGTGCAGGAATCGGTCTGGACCGAAGCCGGGAGTGAAACCCTCCGCCCCGCGGCTGGACCAGACCACCTGGGTTAGGCCTGGACCATCCCCTGGCCACCTGTTGAAGTGGGCAGTCCTCGTGCTGCGTTTCCACCGTAAGACGGGGATACGTGACAGCTTGGGAACCGTGTGAGCCGGACAGTGAGCCTGCAGGGCCCAGCGCTGTGTCCGGTGCAGGCCCCGTAGCTGTTCATCGCCGGGCAGAGTGAAAATGCCACCTGGCGATGTCCCAGCGCATCTGAGCACGAGAGACTTAACATGCTGGACGCCTGAGCCACACAGGGACACAAGAGACATTGCGGCTTTGCATCCTTTCGGTCACTTTGTTCGGTGACACAGCCTCGTGGCTGTGGGTTGGGCCGCCCACGGGCAGGTGGTGGGCTCCGGGCCGCCATGTTGGACGCGACCTGCCCTTGACCCGGGGCGAGGCTGGCCTCCAGCAGACTGTCGTGTTGTGCAGGCAGTGCCACCCTCCGCTCCAGAGGGGAGCCCGGCCCTGCGCCAGGGCAGTGCAGAGGGGCCCATGGGTGCTCCTGGTGTGTGCAGGAGAAGCTGGATGTGCCGACCCCGGGTTCCACCTGCCGGCTCGTTTCCGGAACAGACGCTTCGGGAAGTGAGGCCTCCCCACGCAGGGACATTGGCTTGTGACATTGTCCCCTGATGCCTCAGAGCCTTTGTGGGTCCTGGCAGCTTGGGGGGAGTTTGGGGTCCGTTTGCAGCGTCACCCTCGGGACAGTAAGCGCGCGTCCCCGACGAGCCCTCTTTGCCTCCGTCACGGGGTACACAGCCCCTCCGTTGTCCCAGGTGTTTGGGACCCGGGGGGAGCAGACGGTCTCCCTTTCCATCCACGGAGTGTCTGGCTCTAGCCTCACCTCCGGGCCACCTGTTTGTTTACCCCCAGGGCCCCAAGTTGGAAAGACCCATTCCAGCACGCCGCATCTGTTTAATAATAATGAGGCCGTTTCAAAAGGCTTTTGGATTGAGCGTGGCGTAAATAAAACAAGAAGTTAATTCATTTTCCCATTTTTTATTGACCAAAGGCGTGTCAGCCGCCAGTCACAGCGAGTGATCAGGGGCGCGGCCCCGGGCGGTCAGGGTCACTCCAGCGGGGACAGCACGTGGTTTATCATCGACGGAGGACCCCCCCGCCCCCAGAAAGGCAGAGGTTGTCGAAGGCAGTCCTGCCCTGTGCGTGGCTGGGAGGCGGGAAGCGGATGCAGCCCATCTCCGCCCCGCTCCCGTGGGGACTGTGGTGTCCGTGGGTCTCTCATGAGCAGAGGGCACGGGCAGGGTCCCGTACATTCCCTTGTGGCTCGTTGGGGTGGCGGTGAGCAGTGGGCCTCGGACACCGTGTCCCGGAGGCCTTTGGCCGGCCTCCGTCTCTCCGCCTGCCTCAGGGCAGCAGCGATGAGGGGTGAGGCCGGTAGTGAGGAGCTAGCAGGGGTGCGGATGAAGGGTCCAGGTCCACCTGGGGTCTGGGCACTCCCCAGCTCTCTAGCTGACCGTGGCCTGGAGGGAGGTGGGCCCGAGCGCCCATCCCAGGGCCCCATCCCCTGCCCCACTGTCCCGGGGCGTGACGGGACGGGGAAGCTCCTGGAGCAGGGACTTTGGGGTGTCCTGAGGGAGGTGGGCCCGGGTCAGCTAGCACTACCTAAAGCAGCTACCTCGAGAGAAGAGCCCAGTGTTCCGGAACTCGGGGCAGGGCTTTCTGTCCGCGTTTTACAAATGGAGAGGCAGGCACGGAGAGGACAGGCGGTGTGGCCCTGGAGTTGCCAGGCCAGGCTTAACCCCACCGGACACGCCCACTGTGGGTCTGCAGCTGAGCCCCTGCCCCGCCCCCGGTGGAGCTGGGACCCCAGGACTGGGAGGTCCGGGGATGCCAGCCAGGGGCCCGGGGAGTGGCTTTGCATATCGGTGGCAGTCTGCAGGGGCCAGGGGAAGGTAGGGGGCATCCAGGGAGCCCAGCCTGGGGCTTTCCCTGCAGGGTCCCCCTCGGCCGGGCTTTGCTGTGGGGCACAGCAGGCCCCCAGCCTCCTGACCCAGCTGGCCAGGTGGCCATGAGACTTCCCCTCTAAGAGGAGGTGAGGGGGTACCCTAAGAGGTCCCTCTCTTCCTTGCAAGTTCTCCAAGCCTCACTTGGTCTGTATGTGGAATGGCCGCCTCCCCGGGCCACTGCAGGCGTTGGGTGGGTTCGTGCGCTAGACCACGCCTGCATGCTGCTGGCCACGCAGGAAGCACCCTGCCCCCTGTTACCCCATTACCTCCGTTGACGCTTCGTTCAGATCGCACATCCCCAGCGGAAGCCTGCTGGCCCGGGATTTCGTCTTGCCGGGCCTCAGTTTCCCCTTTCGCACCTGCCTCGGTGCTGGAGTACAGGAGCAGCCCCTGAGGTCAGAGCAGAGCCGTGGCCCTGGGCGTGTGTGTCGGAAGCCGGGTGGATGTGACTTCTGGTGTTAGGGTTAGGGCATGGAGGTCTGAAGGCTGCCTGCCTGGACACCGGGCCCTCCAGGTCTCGAGACCTCCACGTCTCCACGTGGGGCAGGCAGTGTCTCCCCGATAGTAAGTCGGTTTCGGTGCCACCAAAGAGTTGTGGCCATGTGGGGCCAGGAAGCTGGCCCCCGGGGGTGCTCTGAGTCCTCGTGGCTCAGTCGTGGGATCTCGGCTCTAGCCGGCTCTGCCTCTCATGTCCGGGATCTCCGCGCTGGGGCGGGCCTTTTGGGGGTGAATGACAATTGACAGTGGGCAGCAGGCCCTGCGAGGCCGGTGGGGGGCGGCTGGGCCCGGAGCCTGTGTGTTCTCACTAATCTGATTCCAGCCTGCTGAGTGGGCGGGACGGAGGGGGTCAGGAGTCCGCTGCACGGGCGGCCCGCCTCTTGGCGCAGTGGCCAGAGCCTTCCCCGTGGGCTGGGAGGACGCGGGGTGGGGCCCTGAACAAACGCACCGGGGGCCGACTCGGCTCTGGGCTGCTGGTTGTTTGTCAGGGGCCAGTTTCTGGGGACAGACCCTTATTGTGGCCACTTAGCTGACTTCTGGGGCTGAGCGTCAGTCTCCAGATGCTGGTGGAGCTGTGGCTGCCTCTCAGAGAGGGCCTGGAGCGCCGAGCAAAGAGAAGGCCACTGGCCCCTGTGGCCACAGGGACACGGCCCCCAGGCAGATCTTCTCTGGTCACAGGACAGGGATGGGCAGCTTCCGTCCTGGCGCTGGCCACTGTCTGGACCTTCCCTTGCCTGCTGTCACTCAGCCTGTGGCTGGGATGTGCCCATGGTGTCCTCTCCCCTCTAGCCCTCGGGAGTCTCTCTCCCGGAGTCTGAAGCCATCCCCGCTGTGATGGGCCGGGCCTCGGCCCCATGTCCTCCTGCGTCCAGGGGGGGTGTGCAGGGAGAGGCCGGCGGTCAGAGGAGTGGACGCGAGCTGCAGCAACAGCAGGCCCGCTGCCTCTGCTGAGCGGAAAGGGGAAGGGGCCAGGAAGGAGCCCAGACACAGGGCCGGCCCTTCCACGCTCTGCCCCTCTCTGCGTCCGGCCGCTCCCCTAACTGTACAACGGTGCGGTGGGGCGGGGCCGGCTGTGCGGGGGACCCTGGTGCTGAGCGCAGTGGACAGGAGGAGAGTGTCAGGACGCTCGGACGCGCGTCCTCTCCAAGGACCGTTGCTGCTCCACAGCAGGTGTGGGATCCAGTCTGGGCTCTGCCTCCTGCTAGGGAGCCTCAGTTTCCTCTCCTGAGAAATGCGGTGAATGACGGGAGGGTGGGGAGCAAAGGTATCCGTGGCAGAGAGCAGCAGAGCCAGCCGGGTATACCGATGCTCCCCAGGAATGAGGCCGCCTCCTCTCGGCTTGCTGTGGGGCCCGGTGCTGCCGCATCCCTCTCCCGGGGGCCTGAACCGGTCTGTGAGCCTCAGTTTCCCTGGGGCCGGCTTTCCATGGGCTGCAAGCTGCCTGGGGCCAGGTCCCAGAAGGTAGGGGCCCACGCGGCTGCCACAGGGAGAGGTCAGGCAGACAGATGCTGTGCCTGCAGGGCGAGGGGTGCCCGCCCATCCTGAGCCCCGAAAGGAAGCCTGGCCTCGCCAGCTGCGATTATGGTTGGGAGCCGTGTAATTAACTCTAAAAATGGGAGGCCGAGGAGGGCACCACGTGGGTACTTAGTGGAAGCTGGAGCTGGGCTGAGGCTGCTGGGCAGGAGGGAAGGTCTGAGACTGGCCAGGACCCTGGGGTGTGGGCTGAGGCGGCCTGTGGCCGGCCCACAGATTGGGGGGTGTGAGCCGAGGACGCGTATCCTCCCGGTTCCGGAGGCTGCATGCCTGGTCGGGATGGGGCCGGGCTCTCGGGGCTCCTCCCTGCTCCTGGCGGTCCCTCGCGAGCCTTTCCTGATGTACGGAGCGCCCCCAGATCTCTGCCCCCAGCAGCATGTGGCCTTCCTGTGGGTTCTCTTTCTCCATCTCTTTTTAGAAAATTTTTGTTTTATCGCAGTATAACCAGGATACACAAGATTTACCTTTTTGTTGGGGGGAGCAGAGGGAGATGAGAGGGAAAACGTCAGGCAGATTCCCCACTGAGTGTGGAGCCCGACGTGGGGCTCGATCCCCCAACCCTGAGATCATGACCCGAGTCGATGTCAGGAGTCGGCTGCTTAGCCGACAGCGCCACCCGGAGCTCCCGGATTTATCAAGTGAAGCATCCTTAGTATGTCACGATTCAGCTGCATTAGGTGCCTTCACGGTGTTGGCCGCTGTCACCGCTCTCTGACTTCTAGAACTTGTTCCTTGTCCCAAACTGACACTGTCCCCAGGAGACGCGCGCAGCTACCCTGCTGGCACCACCATGCTGCCCGTCTCAGTGAGCTTGGCCTCGTGTGCGTGGGCTCCTGCTGCCTGTCCTTTTGCGTCTGTGCGATCCAGAAGCTTCAGGTCCTGGAGGACAAGACTTAGGGCGTCTGAGGCCCGAACTGGCAGCCATAGCCGTTCAACGGAAATTAATCAGAACAAACTCGACAATGTGCTGTTTTGGTCAGACGAGCCTCATCTCTAGTGCTCAGTGGGCACGTGGGTCTCGTGGCTCTCTTGCTGGACAGCAGGTGCATGGAATGCATCCATCCTTCTGGAAAATTCTGCCGGGCATACGGCTGCAGGCTCATGGACATGAAAGAGACGTGACAAGAAGCATCATTGGATCTGGGGCCGGAATGTCCTTTGCTGTCAGGACATCGTGGCTGTCCTTTGTTGAGGAAACGTGAGGAAGTCCATCTGTGAACGAGGACGGGTGGGATCCATGTTGGCTTGCTGACGTGGGTGCTCTCGTTGTGGAAGGGGGGTCCTTGTTCTTAGGAGCCTCAGATATTTGGGGGAGATGGGGCCGTGTCTGCGGTTGCTCTCGCATGTTCAGAGAACACCGTTCGCGCACAAGGCCAGTGAGTCCCCGCTGGCCGTGACCGGGACCAGCCTTGGCCGGGGCGGAAGGAGCGGCCAGCCCGGGTGGGGGGTGGGCACGGCCCGCGGGGGGTGCACGGGGGGGTGAGGTGCCACTCGGTTTATGCCGGGCCACCATAGCTTCTGACTTCTGCCTGCCCTTCGTCTCCGCCTGTGCCTGCGCCTGCATTTCCGGTGGGCGGCACGCACTCCAGTTTTGCGGTCCAGCCCTCGGCCCTTAGGGAATGGCCGCTGAGGAGGACGACCGCTCTGCAGTTCCGGGACCCCGTGCCATGCGTGCCACTGTCCTTGCCTTGGGGATGCCCTTGCCAGCTGGACCGGTGGGCTGTCCAAGCACTCACCGTGGCCTCAGGGTACACAGCCCAGCGAGACATGCGGTTGGAAAGCCGCCCTCGGGAGCCGAAGCTGCTGTCCCTGGTCCTGCAGTGGGAATCAGTGGATGGGATTCGAGCCTGGGACTGTGCCCTCTCCAAATTATGCTCTCCAGGCCGCCTGGCCTGGTGCCCTCCTGCCTTCTTTACCAGCTCCTTCTCCATGGGGGCTGCGGCCAGCCTTCCCGCTCAGCCCCCAGCCCCAGACCTCCCACTCCAGCTGCTGCACCAAGCGCGGGTGGGAGCTCAGACGTGGGGTTGCCGGCTGGAGGGGACGCCCCGACTGTGTCTGTGGCACTCTGGCCCCGGTGCGTCCCCTAGCCTCCTGCTGAGATTGGTGTGCGCCGTTCCCGGGGTGCGCCACGGACGGGACGGCTTCCACGGGGGCAGGTCTGTGCCGGGGAAGGCGGTGAGTGTGTGAGTGAGTTCATGCTCTGGTTTTGCTGACTCAGACCAGCATTATTTTCGGTCCCGATCGTCCATGCTGGATCCTCTGGGCAGGGGGATGGGACAAAGGGTCATGAGTGGCCAAGGTGAGCCGGGGGCACCGATGACGTCTGGACCCACAGGCCGGCGGAGGCGAGGCTGCCCGGGGCCGGAGTGCGCATCTCTGCCGGCACCTGGAAGCCAGAGTTCGCCGCGGTGGCGGCCGCTGTTCTCATAGACCCTACAGACCCTACAGGCTCAGCGTCCTTCTCTTCTCTTCCCCAGTTCCTGTGCTTAAAGAACATTCGCACGTTCCTTAAAGTCTGCCATGAGAGGTTTGGGCTGCGAAACAGCGAGCTGTTTGACCCCTTTGACCTCTTCGACGTCCGGGACTTCGGGAAGGTGAGTGCTCCCCTCTCCAGTGTCCGGGCGCGGGGGGCCGAGCCCCGGCTCAGTGCAGGGGGGCTGGACGGGACAGGCCTGGCCCCTCCAACACGGCCGTGCCCCGCACCCACAGTCGGGGACACGTCACAGACAGGAGGATGCGTGGGGGGCGGAGGGGGGCGGGACGGCCCCTCTGCCTCGCTCCACACCCAAGGTGAGATCAGGCATGGAGGATCCAGGAGGCTGGAGGGAAAGCCGGGCGTGGATGCGGGCAGACCTGGGGCACTTGCTGCCCCGGGATCTCCAGGTCTGGACGGGGAGCCTGGCTCCTGCGAGGGGCCGGGATGCGGCACGTGCCGTGATTATCAGGGTGTGCGTGAAAGGGGCCATGGCGGTTACACCAGAAGCAAGCGGAGTGGTCTCTGGCTGCAAGCATGCGTTGGGTGGGGGGTTGCTGATGACCCCAAGCCCCTGAGGGAGCCCCTGGGTCCGTGGCAGACAACTCAGAAGCTCTGCTGGGTCTGGCCAGGGCACCCCAGGCAGGGCAGCTGCAAAGTCTACGGGGTGGCGGTGGGGGTGTGGGTGGGTTTTCAGCTCATTTGTGAGCTGGCTTCGGGGCGAGCCTGCCTCACAGCCACGTGAGATGTCACATGTGGTCCCAGGCCACTCCTTGGACGTGGCTGGGATGGGGGCCGTGATATCTTCTGCTGCGTGGAGGCTGGGGGCTGGAGGGAAGAACTCATTCTGTGCTGCCTGCGATCCGGAGGGGGTCCCCGTTCTCTTTGCCCGCCCCCCGCACTGCATCCTGCCCTCCCCCTGCCACGGCAGGCTGCTGGCACAGGCTCGGCCAGACCGCCGCTTCCCGGACTGCCCGAGGAGCTGTTTCCACCTGCTGATGGGAAACATCAGAAGATATTTATTGCTTAATTTGTCTGAGAAGCATTATCGGGGACTGGGTGTTTGAGGAAATGTGCTGTGAATGCATCATTTATGAAAGGCGGGGAGACTTCTGGATCTGCCGCTGCAAGTGCTGCGCGGTGCCCTCCGAGAGGACCCTTTCCTTGAGGCACAATGATCACCGGCAATAGCCTGGACTTTCCCATAAGCCACCTGGCCTGATGGTACCCTCCCTGCATTCTGGAATTCGCCAGACAGGAGATTCACAGACCCCCACAAGAACCCATCCCTGTGCGATCGCCCCTTCTGAGCGGTTTCCGCTCCCCCTGGAAGGGCTCACTTGAGTCCCTGCTGCTACGGTGCCCCTGCCTGGGGTTCCCGGCCGCCTGCCTCCCTGTGCCCCCGGGCATGTGTGCTGGACCGGGAGCACTGAGGTTGAGCTGGGGTCTTGCTGGCGTCCTGTGCCTCAGTGGCTTCTCAGTTCCCCGGGCTTGCTTTCAGAGGGATTGGAGCCGCTCTCCCGTTCTTCCTCCTTGTGCACGGCAGTGCCCCGGACAGGGAACGCACGCACACACGGACTCACGCACAGAACCGCTGTTTGCCATAACTGCGTGGAGGACGAGGCAGGATACACCCTGGCCAGGCTCGTTTCTCGGCCGGCAGTGAGCGGGGATACAGTCTGTAATTGCATTTTGGTTTTGATGTGCTACAGCTGAGTGTGATGCTGTAAGACGCCCATACATGTAGCTCCGACTCCCAGCACACGACCCACCGACCGTGTGGCCACGCGGTGCGCAGGGGGCGCACCTCGTGCTCCTCAGGGATTCAGGGACGCCGCTTGGCTCGAGGGCGATGTCCCGGCTGCACGCAGAGGGGCTGAGTGGGGGCTGCAGCTGGAGCTGGCCCCCGGTCTGCCCACATGGCGCGGTGACGGGCATTGGTGCCGCTTTGCCACGCCGTGGCCTCTGCAGTGGAAACCAGGAGCGGGCCGTTCACTTGTCTCCATCTGGAGTCGCGGTGGGGCGCTACCGGGAATGGAGGTGGCATGATGCCTCGGACCTGGGCGCTGTGCGCGGGGGGCCTCGGTTCATGCCGGGTACCGAGGCCCCTTGGCTCTGGGCAGGGCAGGGCTCGGGGAGAGCTCCCCCACCGCGCCTCTGCTCTCCACCCTGGGACCCTCGAGTCAGACCGATTGACATTCTGGCCCTGCTCACCGGCTGGGTGACTTGGCAGGTGACCCGGTGCCCCTGACCTCCGTTGGCCGGGTGGGGGGCGGCGAGGCATCCTGCCCTCAGCACACGCTCCCAAAATGCCAAGTGTTTGTCGCTGTCCCCGCCCCAGGTTTGGCTGAAATGCAACTGGATCCGGAGACCTGTGTCCTCTGACGTTTTATGCTCTTATCTTACTCATAAAGTAAGTCTGCAGCTTTGGAAGACAGGGCCAGAGGGCTGAGCACGGACTGCGGACCCTTGGGCGCTGGGTTTGAGTCCGGCAAGCCGCGGTGTCCAGCTGGCTGACTCAGTTTCTCCACATCCTACTCGGGAAATGGTGGTGAGAATACCGCCCTCGAGCTCTGCTGAGCAGGAAGCAGGATTGTGTTTCTGGAATGCTCAGACCCTGCACACGTCCCAGGCAGCTCACCCGTGTTCTTTGCTTCCCTTCTCCTTGGTCCTTTGACCTCTTGTTGGTGGCGTGGCAGCCCTGTCCTCCCCGTCCATCTGGCTCAGCGTCCTTCTCATTAGCTCGTCCTGCCCCACATGTGTTTCTCATCGACGTAAACCTGTGGTTAGCATTTCCAAGCTCGGGGCCGGCAGAGGCTTGGGGCGCTGGGATGTGCTCTCCACGTAGGTGCCCACTGTCCCAAGTCTGTTCGCTCGGCTAGTCCGTACGGATGTCCCGGGATGGAATGCCCTGGAAAAACACAACGCCAGCAGAGCCCCAGTGCCCATGGCCTGCTTTGCTTGGTACCCAGAGGCACAGGGACTCTCCCACCCCTGGAGGTTGGTGCTGGGTGGGGCGCAGCAGCGGACAGGAGGGCAGGCTGCTGGTGGGCTGGGGAGAAGGAGCACAGCTGGTCTTTATTCGGGTATTGTCCTCTGAGAGGGGCCCGGCAGGGAGGTGCCCGTGCAATTCTCCATCTGGGCACAGAACCGGAGTGTAGGTTCTGTGGGTCTCTTCAGGGGTGTTTCCGGAGTTTCCCTTGGGCTTGGCTTAGCTTTTTGAGGAGCCCCTCCAGGAGCTCAGCCGGCACAGCCTGACTCTTCCAGATGGGCCTGGGGGCCCTCACTCACATCAGACCGTGAAGACATGACTGCCTGCTCTGCCCTCCCTGACCCCCGACGCCGGCCCCGGAGCGCTGAGTCCCCGCCAGCAGGAAGGCAGACCCTGTCCTTGTCCTGGTTTCATTGTGCTGTTTCGGAGCAGCTGCTTTTCAGCTTCCCATCTCCAGTGTCGCCGGCGTCATTCGTTGGGGAGAGAAGGCGTTGGTGCATTCACTCCTCTGTCTACCCACCCAGCCATTTGCACACCCATGCACACTTCTGCCTACGCAGCCACCCACCATTTACCCACCTGCCCGCCTAGCCACGCACCCATCCCCCCCCCCCGCCCGCCAGCCATTAAGCACTTAATAAACCGTGCATTGGTGAAGCACTCACTATGGTGGAGATAAAAGGGAGAGAAATGGCTTTTGCTCTCCAAGGGGAGGCCCAGATCAGCTCCTATGCCATCAATTGTAGAAGAAAGGAGAGAGCAGGAACCCTAGAACTTTCTCAGAAGATGCTGGGCTCTGGCCCACCTCTCAGCCATGACACTGGACCTTCTCCCCTGCGATTTCGTTGCGGGGAGGATCCCGTGCACTGAAGCGAGTGCGGCTTGTGTTATGGGAAAGACAAAGCCCCCTCCCCGCTGTGGAGAGCTGGGGCGGATTCCCGCGTTCCTCCTGTGTACAGACTGGCCCAGCCCAGGGCCCTCGGGCTTCTCCTTTGGCCTTTCCGCTGGGGCAGAGTGGGACCGAGCAGGTGCAGAGGGAGCTGGTGTTTGGGGGCCCACGAAGCTTCAGAAGGTGTGGACTTGACCCAGGAGGGGTGCTGGGAGGGGCAGGCCGGATTCTCTGCTCTCTGGCGAGACCCTGCGCAGAGGGACCTGCGCAGGACAGGTGGACCCTTGGAGACCCTTGAGGGCTGCAGGAGCCCTGGGTGCGGCCAGCCACTGAAGGAGCGAGCCCGCTCACCAGGGGAGGCTGGCCAGGCACTTGCTTTCTGGAGCCTTCTCTTGTGTGGGTTCTGTTAGAGCAAAGTGGTGGGGGTGGCCGGCCAGAGAGACAGGGGCTTCCTGTCCTCTAGACCTGGGTGGGGATCCAGATTTTGCAAAGGCTCGGGCTCCTCGAGCTTTCCCTTCTGCAGGGATGAGATGAAGACTGTGGCCCTCGTGCGGCCTGTGAGATCTCAGGGAGGACGGGAAGCGCGGGGCCTGCTGGAGTGTGGTACTGGTTTCTCTCTCTTCCTGCTCGGCCCCCCAGCAGGCTCCATCCAGCGGGAGCTGGAGGATCTGGAGAATCGGCTCTGGAAAGTCGTTCCTGCTTTGGTGGCTCCCCGGTATTTCTCACGTTAAAGGGATTAAGTTTGGGCGAGGTGTGTGTGGGGCACGTGAGCCGAGGGGCTTGCCGGTGGGAAACCCTGCGGCATGTGCACCCTTCCTGTTGTCCCTTCGTGCCCTCTGTCGGACGCACAGGATCCGGCCTGGGAGTGGGCGTGGGAAGGGCTGCGGAGGGGTCCGCGTCAGCTGGGTCTTCCAGGGGACGCTGTGGCCCTATCTTGCAAGCTGGCTGGGAATTTTGGAGAGAAGATCCTGGTGAGACCGCAGAGTTTCTGTGACTTTTTTCTGGTATTTTGGTCCCTGGAGAGCACTGGGCCCCGAGGTCGGCTCTTGTGATCTTCCCATGCACGGTGACGTGGGGTGTCCTCGCCGCACCTCACAGAGCAGGATGCCGACCCCAGCCTGCAGGGAACTGTCCTTCCTGGGCCCTGCTCCCCGCTCCTGCTGCACTCACTCCCTTTCCCGGGCTCGCCTGCAGGCCTCCCCCCACCCAGAGCGCCCTCCCCGTGGCTGTAGGGCTGCCTTCCTCTTCGCTGTGGGGTCTCTGTTGAGAGGGGTGGCATGCCCCTCGCCGCCGGCTCCCTTGAGCACGGCACCACCACGAAGCAGCTTGTCCTTTCTTGGTGTGCCTGTTGCCGTCCACCTCCCGGCCGTGGGGACTTGGGTTACTGATGTCCCCCAGGTGTCTAGAATCGCACTCTACACGTGGGGCGCCGGTCTACCTTTTCGTGGATACGTGGATCTTATAGGAGGAGCCCGGGAAGCCTCTAGTCAGGATACCCTGGAGCCCTCGGTGGGTCAGCTGCCTTGCAGGGCATCTGGTGGCCCTTCAGGCCCTCCCACACCGGGGCACCCCATCGTGCCCAGTAGGCGCCACCCCAGCCCGGCCCAGGCCTCCCTGCCCGCCCGGGACCTGCAGGTGCCCCCGGTCAGTGGGGCTCACTTTAGCCTCGGTTTGGGCAGAACGGATGATCCTTGAGGAAGGTCCGCACGCCCTCCGACAAGTGTGTCTAATTCTCCAATTTATGGTTCGTGAAGACATTTTCTAGGCTCAGACTGCAGCGGTGGTTAGAGCTGTGCCTCAGCAGTGCTGGGGTGGGCCCACAGGCTGTTCCGTCATGCAGGGTGCGAAGTGGGGCTGCCCCATCCTCTCTTCCCACCCGCGT
This sequence comes from Taxidea taxus jeffersonii, assembly GCA_003697995.1. Taxonomy (NCBI): domain Eukaryota; kingdom Metazoa; phylum Chordata; class Mammalia; order Carnivora; family Mustelidae; genus Taxidea; species Taxidea taxus. The sequence goes on along the minus strand of RCUC01156124.1, from coordinate 40,804 downwards.
CCCCTCTCCTTCTCCCTCCTGTTGCTGGCAGGTGCGGGGCTGCCTGTGGCTTCCCGAGCCCTCAGGGACCTCCTGAAGTAGGGAGGTACCCGAGGCCCAGAGAGAAGATGTGTCTTGCTGGACCCCACAGTGATGGTGCAGTGAGGGGCTGCGGGGGTCCTGCTGGCGGAGGCCCTTCTTGCCGATTCTGGTGCCCCCTCCCTTCCTCCAGGTGAGGCGGCCTCACGCGGGGAGGGGCTGTGGTCAGCCCTGAGGAGTTCTGCCACCTTCCGGGGGCGTCGGGAAGCTGGGCTGGAGGCCGGTGTGGAGGCCGGCGGGGCAGAGCGGAGGCCCGCAGACTGTCCTGTCCGGGCAGAGGCCGCAAGAGGACCAAAGCAGGGAAGCGCTGGCCCTTGGTTGTTCAGAAGGTGCAGGACGGCGACGGCTTGTCTTTCCACACGAAGGTCAGAACAGGTGCCGCTAATTCCGTCCTGCAGGGGATTTCAAACCACTTTGGGCCTCTCAGGAGGCCGGGAGGAGGCAGGGAGGGCGGGGTCAGCTGAGTCAGAGCGAGCCTACTCTAACCTGCTTTCCGTGTTGCACTTGTCTAGCATTTTGCTTTAAGGATTCCAAAGCGGCTAAAAACGTAGTTTGAAACCAGTGGTGCGTAACAGCGCAGGAGGCCCTCGCCGGGGCTGGGGCTTTGGTGGTGGTGGTGGAGGGCCGGTTTGTGGCAGGCCTGGTTGCAGCTGCGGGATGCCTGGGCGTGGGAGGCAGGGGCGCGTCTGCCAGCATTGCCGTCCCTCCAGCTGCCCTGGCTGGGTCCAGAGCCTGGACCTGCGGCCTCACCCCGTGGCCCCTTGGCTTCTGTCTGTAGGACACGGGCCCTTCCCCCGTGCTTGGGGCAGGTGTCTTGCCACTGAGCCCATCAGCACACACCTCAGCACCCCGGCGGTCTACTGGGGGGTGGGCCCACGAGATGGAACCAGCTTGCTCTGCCAGACCTCCCTGTGTTCCTGTTGTTGCCGTCACCCCCTCTGCGCCTCCCACCCTTCCCACCCACCGCTGTCCCGGGGCTTCTTGGCAGTACTAATGCTTCGAGAAGCCAGGTAGGGATGGAGCCGTTGAGACAGCTTTCAGAGCTCCAGATGGAACGGTGCCCAGAAGGCACTCGGCTGGACTCAGAAGTCACCTCACCTCTTGGGGCCATAGTCTCCCCATCTGTAAAATGGGTTTGCAGCTCGGCTGCCCCTTTGAGGAGTGTGGAGGAGGGCCTGGAAGGTGCGGCCGTGCGCACTGGTTTCGGAACCCGCGGCTCTCAGGGTGGTGCCCTCGTCCCCTCCCCCGCTGAGCAGGTGGCTGGTGGCCTTGGGGGGCGGGGTGCGCCGGTGGTTCCTGCCGCCGAGCACCAGCCTCACCCCGTCCAGCTTGTGCTGCGTCAGCCCCATCATCGATTTCTCTGTTTTGCGTCTGCATCAATGAGCGAGTCCCTGGGGCGCTGTCTGGTCGGGGAAGGAGGTAGGAGGCAGCCTCAGGATATCGATCAGACGCCCCTTATCTCTGTACTCTGGCCCTGCACTGCCACGTGCTTGCACGGCTCCTCCTGGTGTTTGTTCACTCATCTGCGGGTACAGAGCCCTGGATGCTCCCTGGAGGCTCATTTGAGGACTCACAGACACTGACGCTGCGGCGACTGCCTGCGTGTCGTCGACCAGGCGGCTCTGGTCACCGAGTCCACCGCACACTCATTGTTCAGACGAGGCCACCGTACGGCAGGAGCAGCCCTAGGCCCAGCAGGGCCCAGTGCGGGGCTGGTGGTGCAGGCTTTCCTGCCCCAAACCATGTCTCCTACTGTCTGTGGGCTGTCCGCTCCCGCTGCCAGGAGCCCACCCACTTTCCGGGGACCCGGACAGCCAGGTGCGCGCATGCACACGTGCACCCCTACACGCACACGCGTGCATGCACATGCACACACGTATACACATCTATGCACACGCTGACCTGCTGTCTCCTAACTCGGGTGGGAGTGGTTTTCTTTGCTTCCTTCCAGACCCCAGCCGTTGGCTGAGGCCGCCTTCGCGGTGCTGGAGGGAGTGGGCGGTGTGTTTCGGTTTCAGTGCTGAGTCCTGACAGTGGACAGGTGTGCCGAGCCGTGCCGTGAGGTCTGGCTCTGCCCCCAGTGCCCCCGGTGTGGAGTGGGCAGCCCTTGTGTGTGAGGCCCGGGGCCTTTGGGCCCTTGTGATGGTGCCTCCAACCCCTTGGGCAGGGTCCCGGGGAGGCGGTGGTGCCCACACCTGGCCCGAGAGTTCTCCGAGAGGGGCCTCGGCTGAGAAGCGACCGGGACCCTTTAACGTCCTTCTTCTTCACAATTCATTTCTGGGGAGAGAGGACCCGGGGACTCTGGACTCCGTCACACCTGACAGAGGCGGTGGGCCAGGAGGATGCGCCCAGGCCTCACATCTGGGCCTCCGTTTCCCCATCTGTGAGCACACCATTGCCCGGATGACCCCTTGGTGGGGGTCGTCCTGGGCGCGCCTGTTGTCCCCGTCTGTGTCCTTCTCTCCTCTGCATCTGGCTTTGCCAGCAGCCCCACCCGAGCGGCTGAGAGTTCGCGTTTTCTCAGCCCAGCCTGGTGTGACTCATGCATGCCTTTTTTGTCTGTCCGCAGTTAATTAAATATTAATTGGCTAATTGTTTCTCCCCAGGGCTCCAAGACATTGTTTCCGTTGAAGCCGGACAGGCTGATGTTTGCGGCAAAAAATGCAGAACGGGGCGAGGGGAGAGGGAAAGAGTAGCGAAATGTGAATGATTCTTTGCGACAAGGTATCCTTTCTTGGCACCCGGGGAGGCCCTTCTCGGGCAATGTTCCTTCTTGCAAAGGCAAGGAGGGGTCGGCCGCCCCCAGCAGCAGGGGCGGGTCTGACATGGTGGCCGGTGTCTCCTCTGAATCACAAGGAGGGTGGCCGGGACCGTGTTGGGGGAGAGGCCCCGTGGCGGTTCCAAAAGCTCTACCCCCTCGTACCCGCCCCCCGAAAGGCTGCATATTTCAGGCTCTCCACCCCCCTGCCCCATTCAAGGATCAGGGAGTTTGGGCTGGAGCCTGTGGCTGTGTATCCTGGGTGGTCTTTTTGGACGTTGTTTCTTCTTGTCCTTATTTTTTTAATCTGTTCTTTTTCTTAAAGATTTTATTCATTTATTTGAGAGAGAGAAAGAGCTTGTGCTTGTGCGCGTGCAGAGGCAGAGGAAAGGGGAGGAGCAGCTTCCCCGCCGAGCAGGGAGCCTGATGTGGGGCTCACCCCAGGACTCGGGACTTGTGGCCTGAGCCGAAGGCAGACACTTCACCGACTGAGTCACCCAGGTGCCCAGACTTCAATTTTTTAAAAGAAATTGTTGTGATAAAATGGACAGAACATAGAATTGATCATTTTAGCCATTTTGGGGCTCAGTCCAGAGGCGTTCTGCATATTCCCGGTGCGGTGGGATCGCCACCGCCGTCTTGTTCAGAACTGTTTCGTTGCCCCAGGAGGAAACGGTCTCTCCCTTCTCGTGCCCCGGCCCCGGGCAACCACCCACCTGTTCTCTGTCTCTATGGATCTGCCTCTTCTGGAGGCAAGGGATCCCGTCCCGCGTGGCCTTTCATGTCCGGCGTCTTTCCCTCAGCATCCCGTGCCCGAGGTTCGCCCACGTGGAGGCACCTGTCAGGTCCCATCCTTCTGAAAGGTCGGGTCGTAGTCCGTCGTGCGGCTACGCCACGTGCTGCTTACCTGCCCCCGTGGAGGGACGTCTGGGCCATTTCTCCCTTCCGGCAGCTGTGGCCAGCGCTGCGGGGGACACGGGTGTGCGGGTCGCCGTCTGGGTTCCTGCCCTCTTTTATTTCGGGCGCCTGCCCAGAAGCGGACTTGCCGATCCCCTGGTGGTTCTGCGTGCGGCGTTTTGAAGAGCTGCTCTCGTGTTTTCCACAGCGGCTGCACCGTTTCTCATTCCCAGCATGGCACGAGGGCTCACGTTCTGCACGTTCTCGCCAGCGCTGGTCAGTGCGCGCGTGAGAGAGATACAGCGGCCCCGGGGCGCGTGAGGTCGGATCTCACTGTGGGTTTGACTCGCATTCTGCTCCTGGTTCGTGATGTTGAGCACCTTCTTGTGTCGTCGTTGGGCAGATCTGTTCAAGGCCTTCGCCCATGTTCTAATCCATTCCTTGTTGTTTGAGTGGTTCAAGCTCTTTACGTATGCAGGCTGTGAACCCCTGAGAGGCACAGACGCTCTGTCCCATACCGTGGCTTGCTTTCCACTCTCCCAAGAAGTGTCTCTGGATGCATGAAAGACTTTAGTTTTGATGAAGTCGGATGTAGCTGTTTTCTTCTTCTGTGGCCTCTGGCTTTGGTGTCCTGTCCAACAAATCATTTCTGAATCCAGCGTCATGAAGTTTTTCTCCTACGTTTACTTTTTTTTTAAGATTTTATTTATATGTTTACATATTTATAAATTTATTTATATATATATATTTATTTATAAATTTAACAGAGAGCACGTAAGCAAGGGGAGCAGCAGAGGGAGAGGATGGAGCAGACTCCCCGCCAAGCAGGGAGCCTGATGCAGGGCTCCATCCCAGGACCCCAGGATCATGACCTGAGCCAAAGGCAGAGGCTTAATGATTGAGTCCCCCAGGCGCCCCTCCTGCATTTACTTCCAAGAGCCTTATAGTTTTAGATCTTACATTTGGGTCCTTGACCCATGTCCAGCTAATTTTTGTATGCGGTGGAGGTCATGTCCACCTGTCCTGTTTTTCGTATGCGGACGTCCGGATTTCCCAGCTCTGTTTCTTGAGAAGACTGTCCTCTGCATTGGGCGGTCTCGGCCCCTTTTGTAGAGAGTCGTGGGAGCATCTGTTCGAGGGAGGGCATTGGTTTGAAGACAGGGCACAGAAGTGTCCGCTGAGTGACCACATGTGCTGGTTAGTCCGAGAGTCTGCCCGTCCAGGCCCCGTTTCACCGGCCTCAAGATCCCCATCCTTAAAAGTCACCCACCCCCAGCACCTTCCCCGTGTGGGGCACTTGGTCCACAGGGCACGTCTGCTTTCCCTTGGGGGTGTCAGGCCCCTTCCCAAAGTGTGTGACCCCGGCCGGGGAGACGGTTATGGGGTCACAGTTTTGCCAGGGTCAGGGAAACAGAGATGATCTGGGGGGGTGTTCTTTTCCCCCAGCTCAGCCAAGTAGGGGAGGTGGGGGGTGACCCAGCGCCTCCCAGGAACAGGGGGGTCGGGGGAGAAGGTTCCAGCAGCTGCAGAGTGAGCTGAGATCTCAGGGTGCCCGGGCCCCTCACCAGCCCCAGACGGACCAGGAGCCCCGGGATTCCAGGGCTCGCGGCAGCCAGAGCCCCCTCTGTCCCTGTGTGCTGTCTGGTTGGGACCAGAGAGGCACACCGTCTCCCAGCCCTTCTGCCCGCCAGCACGAGGAGCACTCGCGGTGACTGCCACCTGCAGATGTCGTTAGAACAACCCTCACGTCCAGTGCTTGTGGCTTAATGTCTATGAAGAGCGAACATCTTGGCGGATGGGCTCTGCGAGGTTCGTATTAATCAGTCGCTGATCGCTGTTCGTGCTCGGGCCTGGGGCTTCCTCCCGGCTTCCGCACGGAGCCAGGTGGAGCGGGAGGAGCTCGTGGGAACGCGGTGGGGCCAGCTTTGAAGTTGGAGCCCTCTCCCCGGGGCGGCCTCCGGGATGCCGGGGGGCTGCCCCCGGACGCAGCAGGGGTTCCTGGTGCCGGAGACGAAGGCTCCTTCTTCAGGGACGGCCGGTAGTCGTGGCGATGGCAGGCTCAGTGGACGTGCAAGGAGAACGTGAACACGGGTGGGCTCGGCTGAGTCCACAGACGAGAAGGCCCAGTGCGGGAGGTCAGGGCCAGCCCCTCACGTTGGTCCAGCCAGCACTGGGACCGTCCCTGGCTGCCCCGGGAAGGTGCGCCCCGGACCCGGGCCGTGTGGACGTACCCGGCTCAGCACAGCCTTGCATACACGGTGGCTGTCATGGAGCCCTCCTGGGAGCGAAGTGGCTGTGACTGCAGCCTTGGTGGCCCCTCCGCAGTGGCCCCTGGCTGCCTGCCGTGAGTGGCATGGAGGGTGTGGACCTCTTTGATCCTGGTCTCCCACTCCGTGTAGTGCAGGTCGCAGGTCGGGGCAGGGGAGGCGGGCACTCTTGGGTCTGTCTAGACCGGAGGCACGTGCGCGTTCCGTGTCACAGCCAAGAAGGGCCGAGCTCGGGGTGCAGCCGGCTGCAGCTGTCATTCCTTCGGTCCGGCCGGGGGAGGCAGCGGTCAGGAGATGGGTCCCACTGTGTCTGGGCTTGGCACCCAGAGGCCAGTGACCATAGAGCAAGACTTGGCTCTCCTCCTGGACATTCAGAGCCCACCCCCTCCGCGCCTTCCACAACCACCTAGGAGGGAGTGCCCGGCCGGGCCGGATGCAGGGCACAGAGTGCTGAGAGGGACAGACCCCCAACCTCTGCTCCTGTGCGGGGGGCTGTCTGGCGGGGCTAGGGGGTGGAGTTTAGAGGCCGAGGGCCAAGGTCATCGGGGACCTGCTGAGTCCGTGTGGCTGGCTTTGCCCTCCAGGGACCCTTGTGAATATCCCGTCCTTTTAGGACTATACGTTTTCAAATGTGATGCAAATGAAGCCAATGGCATTTATTAAGTAATTAGTTTTCCCACTTTTAATTAATCAAAGGCTAATTATGAGTCACATCTCCAGTTAGAGTTTCTGACCTGTACTTGGTGCCAGTGCCCCACGGCGGGGTGTGCCAACCAGCCAGGAAGGAGGCCGGCAGGAAGTTCGGAGTTGGGGGTGTTCAGTTTGGGCATGTGCAGGGTACTTGGAGCCCACGGGGACCGTGACCTCCAGGCCCCCCAGGTAGGCCTCCCATTAGTGTGGAGGGCACGGCCGGTCATCACCAGGCACCGTGGCAGGTTGGCAGGTGTGCGAGATGGCCGAGGGAGCTCAGGGTGACAGCAGGCCCAGCCCCAGGCCAACCCCTGTGTTCTGGGGTCCAGGGAGGGCCAGCCAGGGCGCTCAGAGGGCAGGCACCCGGGGAGGAACGGTCCCTGAGGCAGGAGGCCTGTGCCTAGAAAGGTGGGCCTTAGCAGTCTCTGGCTGAGCCCTTGTGCCGATGGGGACACAGGCCTCGTGGCTCTCTAGGGGATCCAAGGCAGAGCCTGGCCTTTCTCTCCTGGTCCCGGGAGCCCAGGCCCTGGGTGAGGGGAGGCCCCAGGGACAACCTTTCAGGACGACCAGATGAGGCTGTCAGCTCGGCCTCCGATGGGAGACCCCCTCACTGGTGTGAGCTTCTGCTTTCAAATCCCGGGGGGCACTTGTGCACAGTTAGGGGATCCTGGCTCCTGGCCCGAGGGTGGGTCCACACTGGGGCCTGAAGCTGGCAGGAGCTGGTTCTGGGCTCAAGACGAAGGACAGGCGGGGCCTTTCCCCTCCTGCCCGGGGTTGCCAAGAGCGCCCTGTTTATCTTGCTTCCTCGAGACCGACCAAATCCACCTGGCGCCGAGCCATACGCTGCTTCCGGCTTGCATTCCTTCTTGATCTGAGACTGAAATATTTTAGCTGGTGGCAAAAATGGCTAAGTGCCCTTTCTCCCTCCCGAGATGGGAGGAACGTTCAGGAAAAATCCAGTGTCTTGGTGCCCTCCTTGGTGCCCCAGGTGACCTGGGGGTTAGGAAGGCAGTGCACTGGCCCGCCCTCCCGGCCACTGGGGACAGGGAGGCCCTGGGCCCGGAGTCCGGGTGCCTGGTTCCTTGAAGCCCCCACCCAGGGCTCTGTGGCTTTGGGACAGATCATAGGAGGCAGCTCTGCAGTGCCCTCAGGTTCCCTGGCCCACCCCAGCCGGGCAGGGCCCTCCTCTCCTCATGAGGACCTGCTGTGCAGGTTGGTGGTGAGAACTCGGGGGAAGAGTGGCCATGGTGCTCCTCCGATGGAAGGTTCCAGAGCCGGCACCGGGGTGGTTTTATCCTCTAGCACTGGAAATGCAGAGACGTGGCAACAAGGGAGGCTGGCGAGGAGGCCGCTGTGGACAGTGCAGCCATAAACCACGGGAGCTGCGGGCAGGCTGGCGACGGGGGGATAGAGGGAAAGTCAAGTGGTGGAGAGGATTCGAGAACATGACTGTGACTGTTGGGAGGCCGTGGATCCCAGGGGCTGAGGATGGGCCGGCGTCAGACAGGCCCAGGCTTGGGGAACCTCGGTTGTGCTGTGTAACCTTGCTGGCCTCTGTCATCTATGAAACGGGAATGGACATGACCTCAGCCCCGTGAGGACGCGAGATGCGAGCGAGACGCGTGTGCATGGAGGACCCATCGTCCCAGCCAGTGAGCACTCAGACGTGCCTCCCCACAGGTGCCACGGGCACAGATTTCTAGATGCGTCCTGGTGATGGAGGTAGCCGGGGCCAGCAGCTGGGCGTGGGTTTGATGGGCAACCAGAGGCTCTGGAAAACGCAGGACTAAGACGGGATGCACAGGCCTTCTGCCCCATTCTGTCTCTCTGCCCCAGCGAGGACCACTTTTCCTCCTCCGTGTAAGAAGAGTTTAGAGCTGAGCTGGAAGCACCGATTCCTCTGTAACATTTCTAATGGTTTCCCTATTAATTTAACTGGTGGAAATCACCCGGAGATGTTTTTCAAGTGGAAAAGGAGAGATGTCCTAGGACCGTGGGCATATCATTAGGAAAAGCAAATGAAATCATTTTTAATGGTGTTAGAATCTCAATCGCTTTGGAGGACGGAGCCAGCGAAGCAGGGAAATGAGAGGTCGCTGGTGCCCTTTGGAAGGCGGTTGGGGAAAGGAGCACCCAGGCGCAGTCCGGGGGTGGCTGTGGGCCAGGGCTGGGGGCTCAGCCAGCGAGGGTCGGCGGTGGATGGGCAGCTGGGTGGGATCCCGGGCTGGGGAAGTTTTCTGTCTGGTGGGCTCAGTGTCTGCCAGTGGGCTGGGGGACCGCCGTAGGCCGGGTGGGTGTGATGTGTTCAAACCTAACGCCGCCCCAGGTGAAGGTGTCAGGATGCCCTTGGGAGGGGAGGAGGTCACTGGGTGGAGCTGCAGGAGGGGACCCCAGAAGCCCCCCCCGCCCCTCCTGCCACGAGAGGACACAGCGAGGTCATGTCTGTGAGTCGGGGAGTGGCCCCACCGGACACGGACTCTGTGGGCGCCGGGATCGTGGACTAGGAGCCCTCTGAGCTGTGGTCGTGGGCCCGTGGGTGGCGCTTCGTTCCAGCCTCTGTGGAGAAAACGGGGCGGGGTTCGACCAGCCCTTTCTGTCTCCAGGATTCTCCCTTTGGGGTCTTGAGGGTTCTGTCTGGGGTGGGGGGAGGGCAGAACAGCTCAGCTCTTTAACAGATGCCTGATGGCTGGGCAGAATGCTCCCCTCCTAAGCTTTGGTCTGCTCATCTACAAGGGAGGGTGGCACCTGCCTGGGGGGCTTGGTGGGTAAGTGAACCTCGTGGGCCTGGTCTCAGAGTTAGGTCTGGTTCATTTGCAACAGCTGTGGCCCCTTGGTACGCTGTATACATTTTCAGTGGGGCCACTATTTTGTTTGTGAGTAGCTGAGGACGCTTTGGAGATTATGCTTTTGCAACTGGCTGGATGATAGGTCTAGCTCTTGTGAACATAAAAGGTCTCTTGCAGAAAAAAAAAGAGTTTTTTTTTCTCATGGTAAGTTTTCAGTTCCCTGATATGTCATAAAAATATTCAACTTGACATTCCACCATTAGGGAGTCATTTCTTTGACTCTAACGTCCTATTGATATAGGTAACCCGTTAGGCTTTATCACTTCTCTGTGCTGAGGCGTTTGCTGGATCCTCTGGAGAACGGATTCTGATCAGGAACGGAGAAGGAACTTAGGCCCCTCCAAGGGGAGGACAGGCAGGGAGGAGAGGCACAGAGTGCAGAAAACCGAATGAGCATGCCGGCCGGCCCCGGGCAGGGAGGACTGGCGTGCAGGCTACTTGGTTTTGTTGAAGACACTTGTGTGCAGTCAAGGAGGGAAGCCAGCCTGGGGACTGTGGGGCTTTCAGGCCCCAGGAGGGTAACAACCTTGTCCTTCTTATCCAGACTCTGCTGAGCGCTTACTGTACCCCAGCCCTGAAGCATGGGGTGTCTTTGTGTGGGGCCCCCTGTAGCCTCACACTCGGCAGACCGGGACGCTGGGGCTCAGAGAGGTGGAGCCACTGGCTCTGGTCACACAGGACATCAGACGCCAACATCAGATCCCTCTCATCTCTACCTGACCTGCCCGGTGTCTGCACACGGAGGCACTGACTTAATGCTTTTGCTTTAGCAAGACTGGAGGCCTCCAGGGCATGCTTTGCAGGGGAGCAAAGTGGCTGCTGGCCTGGGAAAGCCAGCTGCACCAGAGAGGTGGGCTTCCCCTTGGAGTCGCATCCCTCAGCATCTGCCTTGTCCCTCCAGTCCCTCTCCTCGCTTCCCTGCCCTTCCCTCTCCACCCCTGCTGCCTCCCTCTGCACCTGCTGCTGAGACTCCCGCTCCCCGCCACCCCTGTGCCTCAAAGCACCAAACTCCCCGCTGGCACGGTTTCCCAGCACTGGGCGCAGGGAGTGGGGGCTCTGAACCAGTGGCAGGTGCTCTGTGCCCGGCTTGGCCCAGCCAGCCTTTGTCAGCGCCCCCACCCTCCCTCCCTCTCTGCAAGGAGGGCTGTCTCCCCAGGAGAGAACTTTCCGAGTGAATCACTGTCGGCGTTCAGCCCAGGGATGGCTGGGCAGGTGATTCATCTTGTTCTTTATTCTGCCTTATCTGAGCAAGCCGGCGCCCAGCCCCAGCTCCCGTTAGGGGGGAGAGGCCCACCTGCCACCAGACCCCGCCTGCCCTCCTCCCCGTGTGGGTGCGGTGGGGGCCTGGGCCCGTCTCCCTGCAGCCCTCCGGAAGGGAAGGCAGGGCACGCGTGTTGTATGTGTTCACGCCTGTCGCCTGTGCAGTCCGGGTGCACGTGTGTTGTGTTGTGTGCATCTGTGTGCACGTGTGTGCTGGGTTACGCCCGTGAGTTTTGGGTCCTTGGTATTGGCCGTGGGCTTCTCTGCGGAGATGAGGGGCTTGTCGAAGCCTCGTGTTCTCAGGGGGCTTTGCAAAGAGGGCAAGGCTTCCCGCATCTTGCGTTTCCTTCAGAAGACAGTTCCTCGTGGTCATGCTTCTTGGGAGAAAGGCGACAGGAGACTGGCTGTCGGAGCCCGTGGAATCCCAGAACGTGCTGAATCCCCTTGAAAAGATCAGACTGGGGTCGGGGGGAGCTGCAGGGAACAGGGAGTCCGGGAATGACCCCAGCCCAAGGAGCGGGAGGCAGGGTTCGACGCCGTGGAGCCCCTGTGGCCTGCTCCGGGACTGTCCTGGTGTCGCCGAGACCATGGAGACCGGGGCTGGGCCCTTTCCAGTACGGGGGCTGCTGAGACGGCCTTGCCACCATTTATAAAAACACTCGGTGTTTGTGAGGGTCGCACAGCTCCTGCCTGCGTCCTTGCGGCCCTGGCCCCTTCCCGCCTGCGAGCAAGCCCTCGGCCCTGGAGGACCTGGTGCTGCCTGGTGGGGGGTGGGGGGACAGGTGTCGCGCTCCCTCCCCGAGCCCCAGACCCACTTGTGTGCTCTGTGGACGGGGAACAGGGCTCTGGCGGCGGAGATCCGGGCACGAGTGCCGGCCTCTCCCCTTTTCTGGGGGCGGACGGAGAAGACACGGCGTTCGGCTCACCGGCTTCACCGCCTGCCAGCGTGCAGCTCCGTGGCTTGACGGAAATTCAGTGTCGCGCCATTGTCTCCAGCTGCCCCTTTGCAGAAGATTCCCAGCAGCCCTAAAGGAAGCCCCGGCCCCGGAGCAGGCCCCCCACCTCCTGCCTCCTGCCCAGCCCCCAGCAAGCCGCAGCCCTCTCGGGCCCTCGGGACTCGCCTCTTCCCGAAAGTGCCGGGAGGTGGAATCCCGCGGCCTGTGGGGCTGGCGTCTGGCTCTTTCCCTCAGTGACGTTCTCAGGGTGCACCCGCGTGGCCCCGTGGGTCGGTGCCTCGTCCCTCCTCGCGGCCGGATGAGATGCTCTGGTGGGATGGGCCGCGGCGCTCTGCCCGCTTCCCTGCTGACGGGCGTCGGGGCGGCTCGGCCGTGGTTGTGAGCGTGTGTGCGCGGGTGCCCGTGTCTCTGGGGTACAGACCTCGCGGTGGCGTTGTGGGGCTCCGTAGCGATTCTGTGTCGAACTCATGGGGCTGTGGCCTCTCTGCCCGGAGGACAGCCCGGCCACCTCCTGGGGTTGCGGGTCTGGCGCACTGAGCCCGAGCTGTCCTCGCTGGCTGTGGTGACGTGACAGCCCGGTGGCCAGCCCTGCTCCTTGAAGGGGGGGCCCCAGAGGACGGCTTTCCTGAGGGAGGCTACATTTTCCCCGGGACCCCCTGGGTCAAGCCTGCCGGGCACTCTTGTGTCCTTTCTCTGTTCTTTATCGAGGGCTCTGTCTCCTCTTTCTCCCTCACCCCCTGCTCCCCCACGGTCTGCCATGACCCCATCCAAGTGACCGTCTTGGCCACCACATCTCTGTGACCACCCAGGGACCACCGTGACTCGTGGACGTGGTCTCTGTGTCCCTGGTCCAGATTCTGAGCATCTCGGGGCCAGGTGCTATCCAACCCCTTGGCGGTGGCTCTGCCGGGGGGGCCTGGGGGCAAGAGGGATCCTGAAGGGGTGAGGGGTAGTTACGGGAGGGAAATGCATCTGGTCAGGAAGGGTCGCTTAGCGTCTTGAGTAGCCACTGGGCTCTGGGCATCCTTGCCCACAGCCAGCGAGCAAGGTTGGGTTGGGGAGCTGGTGGGGGGTCCCTGGACCGGCTACAGGAGCTGAGGGTGGGGCGGAGCGGCATCCGTGGCCGGGCAGATAGGGAAGGAAGCAGACGGAGATGGGGTACGGAGATGGGGTTCTGTTAGGTGGGAGAGGGTGCTGGCAGGGAACCATGTGTGGGCCCACGATGCGCTGTGGGGCCAGGAACGAGGTGTCCGGGGGCTGCTTGGGGTCACATCTGAGTGGGCTTGTGGCTGTCCCTGCAGCTCTGGGTCTTCTGCCCAATCCATTTCGTACAGGCCTCTGTCCCCACCGGGCCACCAGCACGGGCCCCTTCTGTGGCCTGCATGGCACTGGATCCTTGGTCAGCTCTCTGCCCTGTCCTTCTGACCCTAGAGCACCATGTGCTCGCCCTTCTTCCTCAGGGTCCCAGAGCCCCAGCCTCCCTGGTTTCCTTCTCCGGCCCCTCGCCCTGTACTTTCTCTCTGCACTTTGCATCAGAAGCCTGATGGGCCTCTCATGTGGCCTGAGTGGTGTCCCAGGATCCTGGCCTCTCTGCCTGGCTCCGTCCCTCCCAGAGGCTGCTCTTCCCTGTGGCTCTGCTCTTCCTTGGTTGGGTCTGCACGGGTGGCTCTCTGCGGGGCCAGCTGTGGCATCGAGAGACGTTCTTGACGGCCACAGCTGGGGCATGGGGCTGCTTCTGGCGTCTGGTGGGTAGGGAGTAGGGGACAGCCCCAAGACATGGACCATCCAGCCCCAGAGTCTGCTGGCGAGGCTGAGGAACCCCGGATTATATCCAGACGAACCACTGCGAGCCTCTCCTGCTGGCAGCTGGGTCAGGGTCGCACCTGGGTCACTTCAGCACTGTGCCCCCGCCCCGCCCTTCTTCCTACCTAACAGTTCCAGATGCAAAGTCTGATTGCCGCCCCCTCCTCTTCTCAAACCTTCCAACCCTCCCTTGGGTCCTCTCATACTCTGAGGAACGGTCAGCGTCCCCACTGTGACCATCACAACCTGGGGGACCCAGCCTGTGCTGTCCCTCCAGCCCTCCTCGCCCTGCATTGTCCACCCTGCCTGGCTCTGCTGGCTCCTCGCAGCTCCTCCATGAAGCCCGGCTACTGTCACCCCAGGACCTTTGCACTTCCTGGTTGCCCTGCCTGGACTGCACTTTCCACAGATGGCTGCACGGCCTGACCCTCCCCTCCTTCAGGTCCTCACCACCCCACTTGCCCTGGTCTGACCGCTCCTTCCCATACTCCCTCCATGTCCTCTGCCGTGTTCCCTCCAGAATACGATAACCATTCTATTAATTGATGTGTGTCACTCTCCCCAGAGAACACGGACCCCACGAGAGCAGGGCTGTGTCTCTTCTCCACCTCCAGATCTCAAGAACCAGAGCAGAGCCTGGCATGTAGTTTCCCGCCCCGTAAAGCTTTGTAATGAGTGAATGAGGCATGATTGGGAAGAGTTTCTGGAGGACTGCCTCCTGCATCCTTCCTGTCCTCCCCAAATACCCAGGGGCGCCCTTCTGGAGGCCTGCTTCTCTTTGAAACACAACTGGTTTAATCTGTTCTTTCTCTGGGCTCATTAAACAAACCCATGGCAGAACCAGGAGGTGCGGCTGGGCCCTGGGGGCTTGCACGCTCTCTCTGGAAGCGGGAAGCGCAAGCAGACCCTTTTATTGACTTGTGCATCTCGTGCTGGCGATGAGGCTCCAGCTGGAGTGTCAGGGCCACGAGGCAGCAAACGCCGTGTGAGTGACCCCCTCGGAGCTGGCCGGTGCCTTCCAGAATCTCCTGCATCATGCTGTCCGTTTGCCAGTGCGCATGAAGCAGCTCCACGGGGCAGCCTGTGGATGGGCTGAGCGTTCTGAGCCTGGGGTCTCAGAGGACCCCTGCAGGGACCGCGTCCTGCCGGTGAGGACTGTTTGCACGCATGCTGGGGCTCCACGGCTGTCCGCGCGGGGTCTGGAATGTGGACCCAGGCCGGCGGAGCGGGCCATGGAGTCTGCTGATGTCATGTCGGGCGTTAGTCCAGGGCCAAAGTACATAGAGGATGTGACAGGGCTCTGAGGAGTTGTTTCCGGGAGGCCTCGGTGATACGCCCCCTGCGTGTGCATGGCCTCCCACGGGTGAGTGCATTTCCCAGCAGCCCCGCAGGCGAGAGGCTCAGGCCCCCACTCTGCGTGCCAGCCGCAAGTTCCAGGCCGTCCCCGTGCTTGTGGCTGACCGGCGGTCGCTCAGGGCTCTCACCAGCCCCTCCTCAGGCTCAGAACCGGCTGGAAGGGCTCCCACATCTGGAGAAGACCGTGTCTTCTCGATGCTCGGGGAATCACGGAGGATGCAGCTTGGGAGCAGCCCGAGGGAGAGCGAACCCGGGCGAGGCGCTGGTGGCTGGGAGGCTCCTTGCCTTGAATGTGTGGGCAGTTTCATGGGTGGATGACTATGTCAAAACCGATCACATTTAACACTTTAAATACATGGTGCTTGGTGCGTCTTGATTGCACCAGTAAATCTGGGAAAAACCAGCTCAGTAGACCGTGCATTTCTCAGTGGCCCCGGCCACAGTTTGGGTGCTCAGTGGCCCCATGTGGCTAGGGAGCCCCAGATTAGGCAGTGCTCACGCAGCATTTCCATCATTCCAGAAGGTTCTAGGAGGCAGTGCCGCTCTGGAGCAGGGCGCTAGGAACACCTTTGTGAGTGGGGCATGCTGGTTTTCGTTGCTTTTCTTTATAAGCAATTGATCTCCAGTGACACAGTGAACGTGTGAATGTATTCGTCAAATGGCAAGACAGTGGAGAGGGCCCTGTGCTCCTGGGATGTGGCTGTGCCTCCCCGCTCCCGGCTTCCCTCCTGTGGCCATTTCCAATTCTGACAGGCCTGGGACCATGACCCTCACAGCTGTGGCTTCGTCTCTGCCTGGGTCCCACTGGGGCAGCGGCCCACGCTTACCCATGGGCTTCGGATGTCTCAGGATTGCCTTGCTCTTTGCAGGACCTGGTTAGACTTCCTCCAGCCCTCGTGTGTGTGTGGGGGTGCTCTTGTCAGAGAGTTTCCACGTGCTTCCCCCGTTTCTTGTGACTTTGGCCGCATGACTCACCGGACCGCCGTCCTTCATCTGGAAGGGGGGCATGAAGATTGACTTTGTCCCATGAGGACATTTGGAAGTAGACAGCTGGGCAGGTATGACAGCGCCATAGAGTCTTTGGGGATCCAGGTGCCTCCCATCTCTCTTCTCTGCCTCCTCATCCCTGGTTTCCATGCTCAGGGTCATGGTGCAGAACGGCTGCAGGAGCACCAGCCATCTCTTCTCTATCCCCGGCAGTATGGAGGAAGGGGAGGGGGAAGCTGACTCATGCAGACTTTGCAGAAATGGCACTCATGGCTCGAGTCCTCCTTATTGGCCTGGTGGTCGTCACATGGCCTCACATGGTTGCAAGGGAGCCTGGGAAGTGTGGTCTTTCGTGTTGGGATGTCCCTGGCAATGTGGGAGCATGCACCCGCTGATGCACAAGGCGAGGATGGAGATGGAAAGCCACCAGCTGTCCCTGCCCTACAGGCAGCTGAGTTTAGTGGGGAGGGAGTTTCTCAGCTCGTTCGTGTTGCCGTACACGAGGAGTTTAAAGTTAACGCATGTCTGGGGCAGGAGGGGCCTTAGCGATGAGTAGAGACAGGGTCTGCAGGTGCAGCTCTGGAACTGAGGGGGAGGTCCGGTCTGATTACTCCTCTGGCCCAGAGCCCCGTGTGTCCCTCTGCAGGCCTTCTTGTCCTCTGCCCTGTCAGCGCCCCGGTCTGTAAGGGGCACAGGACACAGCCCAGCTCCGGGCAGGCTCCGTTCTACACATTTTCTGCGTGTAGCTTGTTGAGTCAGGTCCCCTGGCGAGACAGCGTTTCCAGACATGCGTGGCCACAGACAGGCCAGTGGAACGCGAACGGGGGTGGGGGCCGTGAGGGGCGCCACGCCCCGGCCTCCCCTCCAGCAAGCGTGCCGTTGTCCAGCTGTGCCCCAGCCCTCACCCGTGTCAAGGACATGGAAATACACTGGGTTGTACGTGGGCCCGGTGTCCGGTGGCTGCGACCGCTGGGCATTCGGACCGTGTTGCAGGTAAGGAAACTGAGGCCCGAGGTTGCTGGCTGCCCCACGGGTCACACAGCTCAGCCGCCAAGGAACTCGGTTTTGAACCCGCTGGTGGGCTCTAGGGTGCAGGCCCGGCGCCGAGTGACTCTTGGGCCAGGAGCTCTGAAGAGGCGGCCGCATGCCCCCCGCCCTGCAGACGCCGAGCGCGGTGAGAACGCCCAGGCCGGCGCCCAGCCGGTCTCCCGGGGGAGGCACTTTGTTGGACTAATCCGACAGCCGTGTCTCACCGTGTGCCTTCCCTGCGCGGGCGCGGCAGACTGGCTGCTCACCGTGGGTCCCTGTGGGTGCCCGGACCGGGGCCAGACATGGTGGTGGTCTGACTCCAAGTCAGATTTTGAGCCTGAGGTGTGTACCAGCTCCCAGGATTCGCCTGTATTCCTGGAGCGCCCCTCCCTCTAGTGGAAAGGGCGCTCGTCTTGGGATCCCGGTGGAGGAGGGCGCTGCAGGCCCATGGTGCCCTGGCCACCGTCGCGATGCTGGTGACCAGGGCCCGCCTGGTCCCACGGAGCCGCAGGAGGCGCAGAGCCAGCCCGGGGGGTGGGCATGCTCCTGCTGTCGGACGGGGGCTCCCCACACCTGATTTGTAGACAAGTTGGCCCCAGAGGGACCCAGGACTGGAAAGGGCATCCAGGAGGCCTCCCCGTGACCCCCTTCAGGGCTCAGAGTTGACCTGAAGCCCACCCCTCTTCCTTGAGGCTTCTTGGGCCATCAAGGGCAGAGGTTCCAGAATTTTCCAGGAAGGGGTTGGTCTGGGTGCACAGCTCTCCCAGCCTCCACGGATTTGTCGATTGGGGAATCTGGCTTTCTGTCTGAGGAAGGTGACAGCTACTGTGATGTCCCCACGGTTTCTGGCATCGTACTTGGGGGGTGGGAGCTCTGTGCTCATGCTGATTCCCACACGCATCCCCCGTGGCTTGTCTCTGGGGACACGCTGGCAAGTGCTTCTCTGTGACACCAAGGGCACGGTGCCCACGCACCAGATCTTGTGGCCTCTGGAAGGAAGTGGGGCTCCGCCGTTCACGGATTGGCGCGCGCTTCGCTGTGCGGACGGTTTGCTGGGGCTGTTGGGTAGTACTGGAAGAGCAAAGTAACTGTGGTCGGGACACTGGCAGGCTGGGAGGGGCAGCGGGGACACGGGACAGGCCCAGAGGCCCTTCACGGCAGCCCCCGACTGTGCACTCTTGGGTTCCGTGCTCCCGACAGCTGAGGGAAGGAGGAAGCCAGTGTTCTTGGTCCCGGTTCCTTCCGAGAGGACGTGGCCTGGGGCTCCACGGAGGTCCTTCCAGGCCCCACTTTCCCATTGTCGCGGTTCCTTGTCGCATGCGCTGGGGGGCTGTTCCCTGCTGGACTCCGTCAGGGTTCTCTCTGAGGGGGGTGACTGGGGCCGTCCTCGCTCTTCTGCATTCCTGCCGCCTCCTCGTCCAGGTGTCCCGTTCCGCAGAGGCCCTTGCTGAAAGTGTCACCCTCCCGTGACAACCAGGTGTCAGAGGAGGCCACAGGCCACAGGGCCACGGGGCCACAGACCATGGAGGGGAGGGAAAAGGGAGGAAGCCTCCAGGCATTTCCCCCTCTCCGGGTTTCAGTTTTGGTTCATAACCTCATCCCACGTGCTCTTCTCTTCTGTCCTGCCTTAGATGGGACACCGCCCTGACCTCGGGGACCTCCGAGTGGGGAGAAGGTATTAGGGATGCTGTGGGGGCTGGGACGGGCCCTGGGGGTCCTCGTCTGGTCTGGGGGCGGCAGGGAGGGGGAGGCGTGGGAAGTGACAGGTTAGTGAAGAGGGCGTGTAGGAGGGTTTCTTCTGCCTTTTCACACTATCAGGCTAGCCTCCCTGGCCTCCCTGCCCACGGGAGGGCTCTCCCTGGCCTCCGCCCTCCCCCGCTGTCTGGGTGGGCAGCGAGGGGCGAGGGGCAGGAGGGAGGCACCCCCCAGGACCCGCCCACTGCTTCATTCGCGCCTGTGATCATCCCAAGCACGGCACTGCTGGGAGATGGTCCTTCCCTTTGTTGCTCTCAGCCGGGCTGTTTTGAAACTCATTAGGCTTGGCATTTATTTACAAAGGCTGGCACGGCCCGAGCCATGGAGAATGGTGAACGCCGAGACGGGAATTGATTTATGAGGATGGCGGCGGGATCTAGGAAATGTCAGCCTCTCCCTCGGAGTCTATAAATCAGCTGGGGTGCCAGTGAGTTTTCTCCCATCCTGTAAATCTGCTCCGAGGGGCTCTGCAGTCTGGAGGCTGGAGCGAGCCGCCTGGTGACCCAGTTAGTCTCTTGGCTTTGCTGGACCCACTGAGTTGACCCTGCTTCCTGGTCACCCAGGCTGCAGGGACTTCAGCCCTCTACGTGGGGACAAGTGCATGGCCCTAATCAGCCTGAATCCGGAGCGGTGACCGGGGACGGGGGGCCAGCCCGTGGTGACCCCCCTGGAGGGGGTCTTCAGTGACTCCGGGGAGGAAGGCCCCTCCCCAGCCTTGGGAGTCGGGTGGTTGGGTTCCGTGGGCCTGAATATGGCACCGACATTCTGTAAATGACGGAGGGTCCAGACCCACACGCGGACCGGGCCCCGCACTCCAGCCGGGCCGCCATCGCCTGACTCCCCGGTGTTCTGCGTTCCGTGCTTTGGTGGAAGGAAGGATGGGTTTGCGGTGTGCATGCCCCAGGAGCCGAGCCAGGCCTGCCCCGAGCCCCTCACTGACCAGCTAAGCTGAGGTAGTCCCCGGAAAGTGGGTGGAGCCTGCTTACCCTTGGGGGGACCGTTACTTACCCTGTGGCTGTGGGAAATGTTTTTACGTCCCTCAGGGTGTACATTTTTAAGACCCCACGGCCCAGAAGTGTCCTGTTTCTGCAGCTCAGCATTCAGGGGGCTCATCGGGGAAGTGGGCTTCACGAGTCCTTCTAGAGAGCTGACTCAACAGTGGCCCCAAGACCCTGGGACAGTAGGGGACATACTCAGGGGGTCTGGGGGATCGGACCAAGGGCCCTGGCTGCAGACTTGCCACCTGATGGTCCCTTGAGTGGGGGGGAGCCTGGATGGCAGGTGTGTGTCCCAAGGGACCCTGCCTCAGTGTCCTCTCCTAGAATGATCATGACCGTGGCCGCCTCCGTGGGCACGGAAGGGTCGGTGAGGGAGGCAGGCGTGGAGCTGGTTTGAGCACGTGCCCACTCTGGCCACGGTCGGAACACGAGGTGGTTTATAGATGATGGGCAGCAGAGACCAGGGGGCCTCCCTGAACCTCCCTGCCCCCCGAGAGTACATGTGCCACACCCGCGTGAGGCTGGGATGGACCCGTGCTCTGAGCATCCAGGCTGTGGGTTCCTGCAGGCACCTGTGTGACCCCCCGGGTGGACACTTGTGCACTTGCTTGCGGGCCACCGTCGGGAGTGCCAGAGGTGCTTCCTGGTTTGAATTTCATGGGACCCTGGCGGATGGGGACTCGGAAGATGAGGCATGAGTTGTCCCTTTTTATTGGGGTATCAGAGAGGTTGAGGTTTTGAAAGGGAAGCTTTGGGATCATTTTCTGCTTTTGTAGGCTCTTCGAGCATCTAGGAAAAGGATTCATTGTTCCAGTCCCTAGAAGAACAAAGCTGTGTGTGGCAGAGGACCCCCCATTAGAATCCAGGGACCACAGATGCCCCGGTAGCCACAGGCTCCGGGCACGCCTTGTGATGTGGGGTCCACGGTCTGCCGGGATAGGGAGAAAGGCCACATGCAAGCCGGCTTGCCCTTCTCCCCATGAGGGGTTTTACATTTCTTGGCCAATGTGATTTTATAAGCCGATGAAATGGTCAAACGTTTACTGAAATGTTTAATCTATTTACATCTTTAAAAAATCTTTATAAAAAGAATACATTACTATAAAACTACTCTTTTCTGTTCACAGTCTGTGAAATGCGTTGCTCCTAACCCACTTTGTTCATCCGGGGGGCTTCACCTCCCTGTGGCCTCTGGGCCCCTCCACAGGCTCAGCTGGGGACCCGAGAGGGGGATTTGTGCGGGGCTCAGGGGACCGCTCCGTGTACCAGCACCCTGTCCCTCCCCGGGACGCCTCCATCAGGAGCCTGCCCAAAGGCTGTTTATCAGCAACACCCCCCCATGGAGGAGCAGACCCCCAGGAACACCGAGTGGATTCGTGCCACATGTCTCTGTCTTTTCTAAACCAAGTCCATGGTGTGACCCCCGTGAGCCACCAGGCCCCACATGGGCTGAGGCCGAGGTAGGCTGGTCTCTCTCCCCAGCGGAGCGTGGCCTCCCCAACACTGGCCAGGATGTGGTGGCCCTCGCCGTTTCCAGGGGATACAGGTGTAGGGGGGGCAGCTCTGTCTCACGGGCTTTCTGGCCGGGATGCGGGGTCCCGGGGATGAGGCCAACTTGGCCACACAGGGCAGAGCTGCGGTGGAGAGGATTGGCTAGTCGTGTTGCGGGGTAGGGGACACAGGGCTCAGCGGGGGGCACTGCCTGGGTGGGGGGGGCTGAAGGACAGCAGGGGGCTGTGGGGCCTGCCCAGTGCAGACCCCAGGGGCAACTTGACCTCTGGGATCAGAGGTTCTGTCCATCCGCGCTGCCCGTGGCCGTGTCCTGGCAGGCTTCCCACCAGGGCTGGCCACACGCGCCGGGTGCCGGGACAGTGCAGCGCAGACCCTGTGCTTGACCCAGCATGACTTCGCTTCCTCACGCTTTCGGGGCCCCTGTCCTGGGTTTGCAGATGGTCGTCCCACCCTTGCGTCTTCACATCTTCTCTCTGTGCAGCTCTTTGTCCGTTCCCTTCTTTTCATGTGTCTGAGCAGATGGACGCTTCCCTCTTTATCTGGACATGGGCATCCGTGTTCATAGCCTGTCCCTTCAGCACCGTGGCCCCTGGATGCTGCCGGGGAGCCCTGCACAGAGTGGCCGGAGCTGGGGGCGGGGGCAGGAGTGGAAGTCTCAGCCCAGACGACTCTGCTTGCTTCTCGTGCTCCTTGAATCCCAGCATGTGATGGTCCCACGGGCACGGCTGTGTCTGCACGTGAGAAGCATGGCCAAATTTAGGGATTGCTTGCTCCTGGTGCCAGGAGGCTCTCGGCATGTGCCGGGCCCCATGCATGTTGTTTGTGTGTCTCCTTCTTGGTCCTCCCACGGCCTCGTCTAGTGCCCATTTCTGTACCACTTGACAGATGAGGAAGGCGAGGCTCAGGGAGGTCAGTGACACACCCAGGCAGAGGTGATGCCATTGAATCTGGCGTCCCCACATTCTGCTGGGTCTGTGGTCCATTTGGCCCCGAGGGGTGGGGATGCTCTGGTCTGAGGCTCTGAGATGTTCCCAGAGCCACCCGAGGTCCGGACGGCTCACATGTGGTGGGAATGAGACTCAGACCCAGTCCTGCGGGCCCCTGGGCGGAGCTGGCTTCCTTGTCCCAGCTCCATCAGTGGGCAGCATCCCGGTGCCTCAGTGACCTACCCATGCCAGGCTTGTGGGCAGAGGCCAGCATTGCAGGAAGCGGCCGGGTCTCCTGTGCTCGTGGGGACGGCCCCGGGAAGGAGTCCTAGAGAAGCACCCGGAAGGCTGGGCCCAGCAGCCTGTGCATCAGGCCCGGCCACCATCTGCGGGGTACTGGGCGGCGGGTCTTGTCTGGAGGGTCTCTGTTGGCTTCATTCAGCTCAGGGGACTCCTGGGCCCGGCGTCCTAGAGAGGACAGCTGGGGGTCGGGTCTTGGTGGGTCCCTGTCCCCCTCCGCGGGCTCTGGGCCTCTCCATGCGGC
The DNA here is from genome assembly GCA_003697995.1 of Taxidea taxus jeffersonii. Taxonomy (NCBI): domain Eukaryota; kingdom Metazoa; phylum Chordata; class Mammalia; order Carnivora; family Mustelidae; genus Taxidea; species Taxidea taxus. Next base: position 18,142 of record RCUC01156124.1, on the reverse strand, counting down.
TTCTCTGTCTCCGTAGTGGGGAGCTCAGGATGCCAGGAGACCAATGCGGAAACTTCTAGACCTCTTCAAGCTCGGCTGCAGGCGGCCTTGGTGTCATTTGTGCCCTGCTGCCCTGGTCACAGTGGTCAGGGGCCCATCCAGGCGCGGGGTGGGGTGGGGGGCGTCTTTCGCAGCCGTCTCCAACCCGCTTCAGTGTCCCTGCCGTGAGATGGGGACATTTGCTACCACTTTGAAGGGCTGGTGACAGAGCCCGGAGGGGCGGGGGGAGGCGGGTGGCCCGTGGCCTGTCCAGTGGCAGGTGCCCTGCGCGGTCACCACCATGACCCCGGGGGGCCGAGCGGCTCTTGATGGATCGCTGCCCAGACCGCCCTGCAGTTCTGCGGTGAGCGGAGAAGCCCGAAGACGGTGGTTCCGCGTGGGCCGGGCGGGGCGATGCCCAGAAACCTCCCGGCCACTCAGCCGCAAGTGCCCCGCAGCAGCGGGCCCGGGCCCCTCGCCGCCGGAGCACGTCGCCCACCGTTGTGACGATGTGCGTGGGGCACTAACCAGGAGCTCCGTGCACCAGCTCCGGCCGTCGTCCTGTCCGCACCTAGCGGCTTGACCAGCCAGAGCCGCGCGGCGCGGGGCTCCCCTGCAAGCGTGCGGCTCGGGGGTGCTCAGAGTCGTGCGGTCCCCGCCGTCTGTGGGCGTGGTTCCAGGACCTTCTGCCGCGGAGAGACCCCGGGCACGTTAGCGGGCCCTCCCCGGCCCCCACGGCCGCGAGTCTGCTGTCCGGGTCTGTGGACTTGGCCCTCCGGGATGGCGCACGTGAGCGGATCACACAACACGTGGCCTTTCGGGTCCGGCGTCTGTCGCTCCGCGCGGTGGGTTCAGGGTCCATCCCCGTGGTCTCGGGCTCCTCCTTACGGCCGGGTGGCGTCCCACTGTGTGCCTCGGCCATGTCCTGCGTGTCCGTTCACTTGCAGACGAGTGTTTGGGTTCGTCGTGTCTTTATTTATGTTGGTATTTTTGCCAAAGGGATTACACACGCACGGGGCACAGGAGACGTTGGCAGGAAGGGCGCGGCCCCTGTCCCCAGCCCCGGCCACCGCCAGCAGCCCTCCGCCCCCAGTCCCCCCAGGGCTGTGCTTTTTACTCTGTTTTCAGTTCTCCTTCGGTCACCTTTGTGGCTCTCCTGTGACAGGCTTGTCACCCCACCTCTTGATTTATTGACTCTGAAGCTCTGGTTTTGCTCTCGGAGATCAGCACCTGTCCCCCTCCCTTCCCCGATGGTTTCCACACCGTTGTTACTTCTCTTTTGTGCTCCCCTGCTCTCTCTTGACACCCCCCACTCCATCTCCGGAGCGTGGGCCCCTGCCCCTCCTTCCCGGACCCCCGTTCTCCCCACCTCCACTGTCTGACCACGGAGCCTTCAGCATCCCGCCTGGGGGCCAGTGCCGCCGCCGTGTGGGGCCGTGCTCAGAGCCGTGGCTGGACCTGGCAGTCCCAGCCATTGTGCAGGCCCAGAGGGTGTCAGGTGCGGGTCTTCCTCGGGGGCCCCAGGCTGTGAACTCCTCCTCTCCCTGGGGGCCGGGGTCTGGGGCCTCCAGAGGCAGCTGTGTTCCGGCGAGAGGCCCCGGGGTTCGGAATCGGCTCGGAGGCAGTGGGGTAAGTGTGGCCCTTTCCCCCCTCCCGGCCCCACCCTGCCTGGGCTGTGGCCTTCCCCGCACTCTCTCCCCGCTTTTGAGCTTGGCTGGCCTCGGGTGGATTGTCCTTCTCGCCTCGCGGGACAGACAGAGGTCTCAGTGGGTGTGAAGCAGTTCCTGTCTGGGCAAGGCATTCGGTCCTAGAGCCTCCTGTTGGCCGCTTTGGTGTCCTCCATGGGCCCAGGCCTGGCTGGACCTGGGGCTATGTCAGCAGCGTCCCCTCGGGCCAGGTCACTTTGCCTTTGAAGTCCCTTGTGTCCCCCAGGGGGCTTTAAACTCTAATGGCTGCAGCTCCCCATCGAGTGGGGTGAAGTGGGTGATCTGGCAAGACTCTGGGGTCTCCAGCCGTCCAGTTTTCCAGAATTCTGGTGGGCAGTGGAGTCCAGGGGGCCTGGGATGGATTCTAGACGCCACACCGGTGCCGTCCCGGCCGAGGCCCTGCAGAGCCCTGCCAGGAGCGTTGGGAGGGAGTCCTGGCATCTACTCCCTGGCGGCCTGTGGCCCTTGCCCCCCCGGCCTGCAGGTCCCTGCCCGTCGGTGGGGCCCCGGGGGGTGCTCTGTGAGGACCGGCACCAGGATAGTGGACTCGCCTGTCGGACCCTGAGCCCCAGGCTGGTGACCTTCCCTGGACAGACAGTGGGGTGGGGCAGGTAGAACACGTCCTCCCTTTCCCGCTGCTGCTGCTCGTGCCGCCACCACCAGGGTTCCTACCCGGATTACTACCACTGCTGCTGCCATTGTTCCTCTTAGAGCCACAACCACTGTCTCCTACCACTGCTTCCACTGCAGCTAGTCATCTGCAGCCACTGTTATTCCTGCTGCCACTGTTTCTCCCACTGCCACTGTGACCACCATCGCTGCTAAAGCCACTGCCACGACCACCACCCTGAACACTGCCACGGTTCCTATCGCAGCTGCTGCCCCTACGTGTCAGGATGCCGCAGCCTTGGCAGCTGTGTGGGTCACAGCTCTGGCTGGGCTGCACGGCCACAGTGAGACAAGGCCACTGACCAGCCGGGCATGGCTGCACTTCTTTCCTTTCCTCCTTAGAAGACCCTAGACGTGTTTCTCAAGGGCTGAAGCTGAGCCCGGCCCCGGTGTCTGCATCTCAGTGACCCCACCGAGGCTTCCTCTCCTCGGTCCAGCCTGGTTCCATGGTCCTGGGCTCCGTCTTCTGTCCCTAAGGCCACTACCCTCAGCCTTGATGTCTAATTCAGGGCTGGAGACCTGGGGCTAGTGTCCAGTGCCCTTTGGTCTGGCCCCTCACAGGTGGCGGGAATCACTGGCAATTGGGGAGAGTCCCAGGCTGATTTCCAGGGACCCCAGGCCAACACACCGAGTGACCTTGGGCAGGTGACTTAATCCTCGTGGGAGTGTATGTTTACTGACCGCCTTGTGAGCCTTCTCTACAGGGTGTCTGTGTCTCCTCCCTGCCCCAGCTTCCTCCATATTTCCAAAATAAACAGAGGCCTGTTTGTGTTCGGAGGACACTCCCCAGCTCTCAGACCACTTGCCTCTGTTCCGGAGCCAGATGGCCTTGAACCCAACTGCACGGGCCCCACGACTCCCTGGGACAGCCTCTCCACTCCCTACCTGGGCAGGCCCCTAGCTGGGCCCTCCCATAGGATCTCCTGTCTTCTTCCCTGCCCTCCTTCCCTCCCCTGCATCCCTCCACCCCACCCCTGCGTCCTTCCCCTGCATCCCTGTTTTCCATCCTTTTCTTCCTCAGCACAGCCACCCCTAGCTCCTCTGTGCTGCCTTCATGCCTGTCCTCCCTTTGTTACCCTGCTGCAACCCCCAGGCACCGAGTGTTGGGGAAAGGCCAACTCCTACCATGGCTCCACTTCTTAAGACCACATGTGCCTCCCCTGCCTCTTTGTTTTGCTTCTGCTGTGGTTCCTGGTCCCTCAGAGGATAAGTCCTCATGTGCGGTATAGGCACTACGTCTGGAATGTTCTCCACTGATGATAGGACAAGTAGTCTCGTTTGGTTCTCTGGGCCACCTAGACTGAGCTCGTGGGCACAGTGACCCCTGGGGAAGCCTTGGGAAGGGGATCAGGTGCGTCCACACCTCCCAGGAGATGGCTGGCAGTCTTGGGTTTCCCCTTGGAAGGATGGCTTTGGGTCCTGCTGGGGTTCCCTCATCCTGCGAGTGAACTTACTCTCTTTAGACCAGAAAACACCCAAATGGATATTAGACCTGGATATTTTGTACATTGTGTATTAAAGATGGCCGGGCCTTGCTGGCTGGAGAGGATGAGTGGCTGGTGGCGGAAAGGGTGAGGCCACCGAAACAGGAGACCCTGTGAAGGGGCTGAACAGGCCGGACACTGTCCCTCGCTAGCACAGAAGCCCAGGCTCCCAGCGCCCCTTGCTCTGCTGCCCCACGCCCCGCATGTGGCCCCCACCTCACGGTGCAAGATGGTTGCGTAGCCTCTGCAGTTGCATCTGCATTCCATTCTGTGCATCAGGGAAGAAGGGAGAGGTGGGGTTTTTGCTGAAAGAGCAGGGGCCTGCCTCACAGCTGTGCCTTCTTACAGACTGCCTAGACCGTGGCAACCATCCCACGTCTTGCCACAGTGGGGACAGGAGGTGGGTCTTCACCCAGGCAGCCATGTGCCTGTTTGTAACTCGTCTCCCACGGAAGAAGGAGAGGGGACCCGGGGGCAGTGATGGCCAGTGTTCTTGTCACACATGGGGACAGTTGGGCTCCTTTACCACCTGGTCTTGGGTTTTTTCCCCTCTGCTCTTGAAGGGCTGAAAGCAGATCAGGGGCTGGGAAACCAGTGTGTGTTCACCCTGCTGGGCTTGTCGCTTGCAGTACTCCTTGAGATGCTGTGAAGTGGGCGCCAGCAGCCCCTTTACTACAGATGGGGAGACCGAGGCAGAGTGTGCCCAGTGTGGCTGTGCAGGGCTAGCTTCAAGGCCAGGCCTGCCTGGCTTCGTGGAAGGAGCCGTTGCCTGGGCTCCCGGCCTTGGCTCACGCCCCATTTCATCCCCCAGAACCTTGGCCTGCGCCCGGAGCTCCGTGTGCACAGCCATGCCTCCGCCGGAGCCTGCTCCCCCCCCACTGCAGAGATGAAGATTCGTGGGGTCGTCCCCGGAGCGGCCCCTCCGGGTCATGTATTATTCATGGCGATACTAAATATTCCAGGCCGAGTTCTTGGGCGGAGGCCGCAGGGTCCCCAGCCTTGTATCAATATTAGCTCTGGAAGCGTTAATAAGCGCCATCGCGTTTGCAAAGCCTGATGAGGTTTAATGGGGACGGAGGAGAAAGAAGAAACGAACATTTTTCCAAATGAAATGTCGGACGGCGCCCGATGGCCGGGGGCTGTGGTTTTTCTTATTTTCTGGATGAAGAACCAAGGCTAGGCGGTTGGAGGTGGCCCTTCTGGGGGTCCCAGGGCATCCGCTCCAGGCTTTTCCAGCCTCTGGCCTGAGCCCTTGGCTCTTTGGGCCTTCACTTCCCAAACTGAGGGCAGAGCATGGGCGATGACTGCTGCCCCTCGAGCCCAGAGTCCCGGTCCCCTGCCCGACCGCACGGGGCAAGGTCGGAGGTGGGATTTCTCCCGGGGGCCGTGGTTCTCAGGCCTGACCCCTGCGTGGTGCTGGCGGGGCCTTCCTGGGATGGCCCTGCGTCTAAATGCTGGCGACAGTCTCCTTCCCGAGTGACTTGCCATCTCACCAGAGCCCCGTGTCCTTTCTCCAAGAGAGCTGTCACTTCTGTTTCTGCGGGGAGGACGGGGGACTAAAGCGTTTGTGGCTACAATTAATCTCGCTAATGGCGGCCTCTCCGGGTCTGGAAATCAGGTGTTAAGTATCTCCAAGCCGGCTGATGGGACGGCGCCCTTTGGAACGAATCAATTAGCTCAGGCTCATGATACTAATTGGGGTAAAATCCAGGTTTGCTCAGCGCTGACACTTGGGAGGCCGCTGGTCTCGTCTTGCTGCAGCGAGTGTGGGAGCCGAGGTGTGAACGCCGGGGAAGCCCTCCCGTGTCGCAGAGGGTCCCGGTGGTATCTGTGGAGGCTGCCCTCCCCTCCACTGGGTGCCCCCAACGCTTGTCCGGGGGCCCCCAGGCCTGCCGGGCAGAGGCACAGTGCGTCCCTGGCCTTTGTTGTGGAGCCAGTGCACTGCAAGGGGCAGCAGCTCTGTGTGAAGATGGGTGACAAGACGGTCACCTTCCCACCGCGCTGAAGGGCGCTCACGTCGTGTGCCCAGGACTGTCGTCATCCAGGGAGAACCAGACCCGGACAGTAGTTACCGTGGGGAGAGCAGATATCTCGGGGCTACTGAAGTAGTGGGAGAGGGACCTCGGCACAGAACCGGGCTTGACCCCGAATACAGCCCAGGCGGTGGGGAGTGAGAGCCCGGGAGCCGTTGCGGGTTGAGATAGAAGGTCCGTGGGCCGGAGGAGACCTTGGGGACGGGGCTGCTGGCTACGCTGATGGAGCCAGCCAGGGCCCCTGGGGAGTCGTGGGGTGTGAGGACCCTGCTTGGACATCCAGGGTGTCCCCCGGGGGCCATGGGGGCCTGAGGACCCTGCTTGGACATTCAGGACATCCCCTGGGACCTGCCGACAGTGTCCCCAGGATGTGTTCCTTCCGTCTTAGGGGAAACCCAGGTGCACAGAGAGGGTGATCGGCCTGCCGGCAGCACAGCAGGACCTGAGCCCAGTGTGGCCGTGTTCCCTCTGGGGCTAAGTTTCCAGGACTTTCCTTATCTGAATCATCGGATAATAGAATAATCGGTGTAAGGCGGGCATTGTTCATTCTCTGCTTCTGAGGGTCCTGGGGCTTTGCTCCAGGCAGGGCCAGGTGGCAGGAGGCTGGTCAAATGGTAGCCTACTTCTCCAGCCTGTGTCCGAGGCCTGGATGGGGAGCAGGGCCCCCGGGGTGGCTTGGGTGCTCTGTCACCCTCACACCTGGGATGACCTCCGGCCTCATCTTTTGGGGAAGGGCTCCCCCCTCCCTCGGTCTTCTGGGAACCTGGTGGGGGGCGGTGAGGATGGGCCGCCTCCTGTGCTCCTCCCGCAGGAGGTCCTGAGGGCATCACACAGAGAGATGTGGGCTCCCAGGAAGACCAGGAGGCCCGTGTGTGTGTTTAGGGGCTGGCAGTGGGGTCTGGTGGTGCAGGGGGCTGCTGGTTGGCACTTGCTATTTTTAGAGAGGTGTTTCTAGGACCCAGAGAGCTCCCTGGGTCCAGATGTCCCATGTCTGTAATCCTGGTTTCCTTCCCGGCACCCCTTCCTGGGAACGGTGGGTGGGTGGGCTCTGAGCAGCTGAGGCCTGCTTTGTTCCCCATTCAGGGCACCTGTGGGGGCCTCCCTGTCCCGCCCCCACGCTGGCCCTGGGCTGCGTTATTTATGCTTCCAGGCAATTAGTTTCTGCAGGGAATCCCGGAGGGCTCCATGGGGCGGAGAGGTCACTTCCAGAAGAATGGGCCTGGCAGATGGGCCCTACCCGGCTCCCACCCTTCCCTCCCCACCCCAAAGGAGGGTGTGACTTCGTGCTGGGCCTGCTGTCCTTGGCCCCTGCTGGGAGGTTACTCGCTGGCTCTCCTCTGAGTGGGCCCCAGTCCCCACCAGAACCCAACCTCCATATGACATCCTGTCCTCTTGGGGTCTGCAGGGCCAGGCCAGCCCCTAAACCGGCCTCTGCATTTTTGGAAGCCTGACCTCACCTCTGTGTTGCCCCTGCCCCAAGCCAGGTGGCTCCAAGATGCCAACAGATTTCCCAGAGTGTTTACATGAAAACAGGCTCTGTAACTTGGGAAATTCATCTCTGGGTACCCGAGAGCTGCTCATGGATCCATTGGGATCTAGACCAATGCGTGGCCCACAGAAGATGAACTTTTCCAAGCGGGGTGTACCGTGCCTGTGGCTCCCCTAGGAGCCCAGCTGGCTCTTCCTCACTTCCCACGGTGTCCGGTTTCCTTGTCTGTACCCACTGACCCCTTGGCCCTTGCAGACCCCAACACCGGGCCGAGGCACAGAGGGGAGAGAGGACACGGGGTCTTCACATCTGGAGCTGCCTCTCGGCCACAGTCAGGCCCAGGCTGGGCCCTGGCCAGAGCTCAGACAAACCAGGGTCTGAGTCCCAGATCTGCTGCTTTCTGGCGGGGTCACTGCGGGGCCTGCCTGAATCTGACCCAGCCACGCTAAGGGGGACCAGCCAGTGCCCTCTCCATGTAAGGCCCCGGGGTGGAGGGTTAGCAGGAAGTCCCATCCTGTGTGCTTTCCTCGAGATTCCCCCTTCTGGTCAAGGTTGGTGGTGGGACATGGGGACTCAGAGACGGATGGCGGCCCGGCTGCTGGCTGTGGTTGATGGGGCCCCTCTTTGCTTGCTCCTCACCTGGGAGCCTGCGCAGAGAGTCCTGGGCCTTGTAGGAGTCCTGGCACAACACCAGCTTGTCTGTTCATCCAGCCGACCTGGCATCTCCTGCTGGGTCAAGCCTGGGCCGGGGGGCTGCTGCTTCCCCGGGGCTCTGAGAGCCCAGCCTGGGAAGGAGGGGAGCCTCTGAGCCAGGCAGCGGGAAAGGCCTAATGTTCAGGCCTCCCTGTCCACAGCCTAGCAGGTGGAGGTTGCTCAGAGCTCAGACCCTGCAGGCCAGGGTCCCAGGCCCACGTGGCCCTGTTAGCCGGGCAGCTCTGGGGGGAGCGATCGGGCACTTGTGGATCTGCCGTCTGTGCGAGGCCTGTCTCAGCACTGCCTTGGCCAGCAGGCGGCATAGACATGGAGTGAGTCGCCCAAGGTATGGAGTCTCTTTGGAAGGTGGCTAGACATTCAGGGCAGCTCTTTGGAGGCTGAAAAAAAGCTGCAGGTCAGAGCCTCGCGCTGGGTCCCTGTGCCACGGGAGGTCGGGGCAGCAGGCGGCCCATGCTTGTTGGCACCTTGGGGCTCCCAAGCATCACGGAGTGATGACTCATGAAGGCCCCTCGTTTCTCAGCCGTCAGATGGCTGTGGGGGGTGGGGTGGAGACGCCGGAAGGTCGCGTGTCACTCAAGGGCCATGCCGTCCTGGATCACATCTGACCTGCACCCTTGGGATGAGCGACCTGGGCACAGTGCCCGCAGGCACAGGGAGAGGTCCTCCCACGCTCCTTGTACTGCACAACTTTGTGGGACTCCCCTGGAGCTCACGGTGGGCTGGTGGGAGTCGCTAGGGAGCCGGTGCCCTCGATCCAGACTTGTTTGGGGGAATTGAAGAGCTCTGAGCGACCTCCACCTGCTAGGCTACGGACAGGGAGGCCTGAACATCAGGCCTTGAAATTGCAGGGGAGAAGCAGGGGCTAGGCGGTGCGGGTACTCTGCGGCTGCTGGACCGGCTGCGCCCACATGCCTTCCCCGTAGCCGGGCCACCTCCCGCTGAACGGGCTCCCGGGTTCAGAAGAGATTTCCGTGGTGGATGTGAATGGCTGTGGCTTCCCAGCCTCTGCAGAGAAGCCTCTAGAAGAACTGAGTCAGCCTGCCTCTGCCTGTCACCCTGGGCACCTCGGGCGGTCGGTGGGCCTGAGGCGGACGAGGCCCCTTCTGGAAGAAGGGGGTCCCTGCAAGTGTGGGTACGTGCTGTGGGTCACTCCCTGCCCCGTGCGGTCACCCTTGTGCTTCTTCGCTGGGCTGGGACGGGGAGGCGAGGGGCCCCTGCTGGCAGGCCCCCCGGGCAGCCCTGAGCGACACAGCTGCCCAGCCCGTGGGCAGTTCTGTCCCCTCCCTGAGCATCGTTCATTGGAGGCCCCGGAGCTGTGTGTTTTCCAAGTGTTTCCCTAAAGCCAATTAAGTGTCTGCAGGGTTTCTAAACTTGAAGCTAGAGGATTTTTTTCTTTTTAACATAAATTTCTTTTGAAGTATTCCGTTTTCACAAGGAAAGGCATTTGTCGTCAGCGGACAGCTCGGTGAGTTGTCAGCATCCCCCCCGCCGCACCCCAGGTAAGCAGCTTGGGGGCGAGACAGACGTGGCCCGCATCTGTCCAGTGCCCGGGGTTCCCACTGCATCCCGCAGGGTGGTGGCTGCACGAGTCAGTCTGGAGTGCGGGGAGGGGGTGGGGGGACGCGGCAGGGGCTGTCAGCGGGCTCCAGGGAGGGCAGGAGGAACCTGGTGCGTGAGCTTCGAGGGGCACCTTGCAGGAAGCTGGGGCAGAGCAGGTGCACGGAGGGGTGTGTAACCTGCTTATGCTGCCTTGTGCTTTCTGAGATCCCCTGCTGGCGTTTTGTGCGTGTGCGTGTGTGTGTGTGTGTGCGCGCGCACGTGCGGTCACTGGTGTCGACATTCGTCTTGACTTCTCTCTCGCCTCGTCCACAGTCAATTGCCAGAATCAATTTAAACCAAGTTGTCGGTGGTCTGGGGCCTCCGGTGAGGGTTTGGGGTGCCCTTGACTTTCACAGGAGCACGGCCTGGGAAGTCTTCTTGTCTGATCACCTGTACAACGCTAGCACCAATGTATTACATACCTCTGGGCGATGGGGTGCTCACTACCCAGCTGTAGCCTGGGCCCTGGATTGCTCCGACGGGGGCCCAGCCCGCCTCCTGCCCAGCAGCCTGCGTGCCTTGGCTGGAGGTGGCAGGTGTCCCCTGAGCGGGTCGCTGGTGTTGCCGCATTATTCCAGTATGTTCCTATGAATTCGTAAGTGCCTGAGCTTCTGCAGCCGGTCCACAGCTGGCTCTGTGCTCCCCCGAGCTGACTCTGCTGTTCCCTCTTCCCCTTCCCGTCACTCACGCCCGTTAGCCTCTGCCTCCGCTGCGCACCGGGGCAGGGCACGCCGTCTCCCCGCGGGACGTCTCCGGGTCCTGCCAGCCGTTGGCTGTGCGCAGAGTGGCATTATCCGTCACCAGGACTCGTTTCAGATCACGAGGGAGCATAAATGCGCAGATGACGAAGGGTCCGTCTGCTGGAAGAGTGTCGTGTGGGAACGTCCCGGCATTAGCAAGCTTGGGGCCCGTCCCGCCCCAGAAGATCTGCAGAGGGCGGAGGTGCGGGAGCACAGGGATGCTGCCGAGGGAGACGTTCCCGGGGAAGGGGAGTTACCGTGGGGCCGGGCCGGCGCGGACCGGATGTGGGGCTGCGGCTCGAACCTGGGGCGCCAGGGGCCTCCAGGAAAAGCTGACCTGATGTTCCGGGTCGCCGTGATGTCCTGTCCCACCTCATTCGTGTTCGTGGGCAGAGCTGTCCTGCCTGTCGGTCTGTCTGGGCCTTGACTGCCACCTCCGTGGGAGCCCTGCCTCGGTCGCTGACTGCCCTCTGCTGTTGGGGGTGTCCCAGGGTCCCTGAGTGTCACCTTGGGATATTCTTTTTTTTTTTTTTTTTTAAGATTTGATTTATTTGAGAGAAAGAGAGAGAGTTGGGGAGCGAGGCACAGAGGGAGAGGGACAAGCAGACTCTGAGCTGGGCTTGAAGCCCAACTCAGGGTTCGATCTCTTGACCGTGAGATCATGACCTAAGTCAAGAGTCGGAGGCTTGGCTGACTGCGCCACCGGGCCTTTGAACCTCTGCGCTTTTGGGTGGCCGTTGCCTTAACTCATAGTATCTGCAGTGGTCCTTTTTCCAAATCAGTCCACCACCTGAGGTTTTGGGAAGGGCGTGAGTTTTGGGAACCCTCAGACGTGGCACAGACCTTCGTTGGCTGTCGCAGCAGTGTACTCAGACGACCTGTCCTTTGTGCAAGGCATGACAGGGCTGCCCTCGGGGGCTCTGAAGACAGAGTGGACAGGGTGCTCGCACTTGGGGAGCCCGTACCCGGCTGAGTGTGGGGTGCAGGATGAACGGTGGTCCTCGTGGCGGGGTGCCCGAGGCTGGCCCTGCCCTGCGTCTCTCTTCCACGCTGCATCCATTCTGCTCCTCCCTCGTGACCTCCAGGGTGAGGTCCGGGCCCCTCAGGGGGTCCCGTGCAATCCCAGTCTGGCCACATCTATCCCCTGCCCCATGTGCGCATCCTAAAGGGGCCGTGTGAGGACGGCCGTGGCTCCCCTGGCTGTGGTCTCTCCTGCTTTCTCCCCTGCTCCTGCTCCCGGCTGGGGGTCCTGCGGTCCCTCATCTCTACCCACCACCTCTACTGGCACCTCTGGGGAAAACCGTTGAGGGAGAATTTCAAGAGCGCTTAGAGACTCGAGCTGCGGTGTGAACCCACAGAGCCTGGTGCGGAGAACCGTGTCCCCCAGGTTGTGTTCCCCAGAGCCGCTGAGCTGGGGGTCCTGCTGGCAGCTTCCCTTCCCCTTGAGGGGGGACTCGCAGGTACCGGGAGACCCAGCATATGCCCAGCTGTAGGCAGGCGGTCCGGGCCTGCAGAAGCCTCTGTCCCATGGTGTTCAGGAGCCCCGTGTCCTGGAGCTGCTTTAATGGGAGTAATTCTCCCAGCTGCGCCGTGGATGGGATGAGCTGGTGGCCCGGTTCAGAACCGGGCTCGGTCACTCTGGGCCGTGGGCCTGGACGGGCTGCTGGCCCTCTCAGGCTTGGTGACGAGAGGGAACCCTCTGCCAGGATCTCGTCAGGTCCCCATGTTACCTCTCATCATGGTGTCCGCTGGGGCTCCTCTGGGCTATGGCAGTTTGTAGCCTCCCCTTTGACGGTTTTAAGGACGAGATTCCTGCTGGAGCTGGAGAAGGCCGCCCTGTGCCTCCCCTGCCATGGCCCTGGTGCCCGGCCAGGTGGGGGAAGGGGCCACAGCCGGGCAGTGTAGGCCGCAGGGGCTCTGCACCTGCCTGTCCCCACCCAGGCCCCGTCACTCAGCTTTCTCCTCTGCCTCGGGCGGCCTGCTTCTTACGCACCCTTTCCCCGTACTCGCAGAGAATCTGCTCTGGGCAAAGGGACCTTCGAACTCTACCCTTAGATCAGAGACCACCCACTAGGTGACCAGTGCGGGAAGTCCCTTGACGGGCCAGGATGAAGCTGGAATCAGGACGAACCCCCTTTGTCAGAAGCAACCCGGACCTTTGTCTGCAGCTGTTTTCCATCTGTTTCTGGAAACGCGGTGCACAAGAGAAAAAAATCGCTTTCAGCTTTTTCCTGGTGAGGGCTAGCATCACACAAATCGGGCGTCCAGACACAGGGCAGTGGGGTTTGGGGCCGATACGGCTTCATAAAGGAGGGCACGCTCTGACGGCCAAGGCAGGGCCCTGGGACACCCCCGAGGCCGTGTTGTAGGACAGCTGCCCTGATTTATGCATGCGCTACCTCTCTGACACACACTGGCCCCTCACCCAGCTGACCTCCTGTTCATCCCTCAGGTCAAGGGACACCTCCTCCAGGGAGCCTTCCCTGATGCCCCCGCTCAGTCAGGCCTTCCGCTCCTTGGCTCATCGGCCCTTTGCCCTAGAGCATTGAGCGCACAGTGCTCCGGGAGCCACCTCTGGCCTCTCATCTCCAGTACTTGGGACCTAGCTGCTCACCCAACATTACTGAACACACAGGTGAGGAGGTGAGAACCCCTCGTTGGGGGCCACTCATCCCCACGGTAAGGTCAGGGCCCAGGGCCAGGGGACCGTCTGCAGCTGGACGCAGAGCCAGGTTTGGTGACATCAGACTGGGCTCTGCACCCTCTGGAAGGCAGGGGCCACAGGCTGCCCTGAGATGGGGCAGGCATGCAGCTGACTCCTGGGTTGGGGGGAGACCCCCCACCCTGCTCCCTCCTGCAGGGCATCGGAGGATGAACTCCCACCATGCAAAGGGAGGAAGGAGAGGGCTCCACACCCAGCAGCCAGCTGCCACCTTTGGTCCTCCCCGCATCGGCCCCCACCTCCGGGGCCTTGGCCCAGGCAGGGGCTCCTGCTCTGGGTAGCGGGAAGTCTCCCAAGGTGTGGCTTCCTCTGGATTCTAGCAGGGCTGATGGTGGGCAGGTGTGCAGGGACTGCCTCTGTGAGGTTGTGTTGGTCAGCAGCGGCTGCTGCGTAACAAACGTCCCACGGACCAGATGCTGCAACAGCAGACGTGATTTCTCACGTGTCTGGAGCCTGGACGTCTGACCAGATGCCAGGAGGGTTGGGGTCCGTGAGGTCCTCTCCCCGGTTTGTGAATGGCGGCCTTCTCACTGCAAACTCATGGGGCAGAGAGAGAGCATCCCTCTGTATCTCTTCCAAAGTGGCACTGATCTCGCCGTCGAGGGCCCCACCCCATGTCCTGATCAACCCCAAACACCCATGTCCTGATTCCCTCCCACTGGGTGAGGGCTCTAGCACAGGAGTCTGGGGGGCACATTCAGTCCCTAGCAGAGGCTGACCGCTGTCTGCGGCAGCCACAGAGATGCGGCGGCGGAAGCAGGGCCTTTGCTGCCCCAGGAGGGGCCCGAATGACAACAGTGGGTGAAGCCACGGGGTGTGGACTCGTGGGGTCTCCTCACCACATGGGGCTTCACAGGTGAGGACACAGACCGAGCTGCCTTCCCCTTCCCTTCCTTGGCTGGGGACAGTGGGGCCCTGCAACTGTCAGCTCGGAAGACTCCTCTGATCCTCAGCCCTGTCCCGTCTTTCCAGAAATGCTCACCCACAGGCCGTTCACAACTGAAAATGCTCGGATTTTTGCCTCGTCCTGTCGCGCGGTGGCTGCCTGAGGGGGTCCTCACGCAGGTGGGGGGCTGCGACCGTGCTGACCCTGGCCCTGACCCAGCCTGAGCCCGCTGCCCCTCCTTCGGAGGCCAGTGGAGGCGCCCCCCCACCTGGGGCGCCACTGGGAGTGTCCAGACACCCAAGAGCCCTCCCTTGCTATCAGCTGGGGAGAAGGTACTGGGTGGGTAGGGGCTATCCTGGGCGCTCCGGCCCCAGAGCAAGGGGCTGGTGAGAGCGAGCCGACGGGAGAACGTCTCCTTGCTCTGTGTGCTGTGTACTTGCACTTCATAACCGGGTCACTAAGTCATCGCTTTAGAAGGAAGTGTGCACACCAGAAAATGATAGCCACGGTGTAAGACGTACAGTTTTTGTTTCTCTGCCCGTTAAAATGGCCATTAATCAGGGAGGCAGCGAGGGAGCTCTGAAAGGCGCCGGCCCGCTCCAGGTAATGGCTGCTGTCGCCTCTCCCCAGTTAGTAAGCTGGGCTTGACCGAGGGTGAAGGCCCTGACCAGAGTGGCTGAGCCAGAAACGCTATGGGAGGGGTTCCAGGACAAGGCTCCTGCGGCAGGCTGGGCTGTTCTTCTGGATGCTTCCTCTTTAAGAGCCCTGAGTGCAGATCAGGCCATCCAGGGTCTTGACCATCTCTGCCACTGTGACCGCTTCAATCCTCCATTTTCTTCTTTGACAAGGGGCACAGGAAACACAGACTTCTTTGGGTGGTGGAGGATTGAGTGAGTTAGTGAGAGGGTACCTTCTGAGCCCAGTGCCAGGCTCGTGGTCAGGGCTGAGGCTCACGGTCAGGACTCGGGCTCATAGAGCTCAGACTGTGGTCAGGACTCAGGCTCATGATCAAGACTCAGGCTCACATTCAGGACTCAGGCTCATGATCAGCACTCAGGCTCACATTCAGGACTCAGGCTCATGGTTAGGACTCAGTCTCATGATCAGGACTCAGGCTTATGATCAGGACTCAGGCTCATGATCAGCACTCAGGCTCACATTCAGGACTCAGGCTCATGGTTAGGACTCAGTCTCATGATCAGGACTCAGGCTTATGATCAGGACTCAGGCTCATGATCAGCACTCAGGCTCACAGTCAGGACTCAGGCTCATGATCAGCACTCAGGCTCACAGTCAGGACTCAGGCTCATGATCAGGATTCAGTCTCATGATCAGGACTCAGGCTCATGATCAGCACTCAGGCTCATAGTCAGGACTCAGGCTCACAGTCAGGACTCAGGCTCATGATCAGGACTCAGGCTCATGATCAGCACTCAGGCTCACAGTCAGGACTCAGGCTCATGATCAGTACTCAGGCTCATGATCAGCACTCAGGCTCACAGTCAGGACTCAGGCTCATGATCAGGACTTGGGCTCACATTCAGGACTCAGGCTGTTATGAGGGCTTAGGCTCAAAGTCAAGAGTCAGGTTGTGGTCAGGGCTCAGGCTCGCAGTCAGGGTTAGGCCCATGGTCAGGGCTTAGGTTTGTGTTTGGGGATCAGGCTCACAGGCTCACAGTCTAGACTCGGGCTCCAGGTCAGGACTCAGGCTCAGAACGTAGGCTTATGTTAGTGTCAGCTCATGCAAGGTGGCTCCGGTGGGTGTTGTGCTCTGACCTCTGCTCCTGGGCCGTGACTCTGGGATTGGCAGGTGGGTGGCAAACACTTGCGAGTGCCCAGGGCATGTGGATCCCAGCCTTTGTGGGCTGTGGCTTGGCATCCCTTAGGATTGCACACAGAGGACGGCCACATCCCAGCTCTGGGTGTCCCCAGGACTGGTTCCAGGCACTCAGGACAGTGAGGGAAACCCAGAGTCCATTCCTTGTTTCTGGCAACTCTTTAAATGTCAGGCGGGGGGCATTTCCCTCCTCATGGGAATGCAGACAGTGTTTGGAAAGAGCCGAGTCCCAACAGCCAGCTTCAGTCCTAGGGCTGCCTCTGGTGGTGTCATGACGAGTGAGGTCCCCTGCCTGTCTGGGCTTCGGTTTCCTCTGGGAAGTGGGGATGGTGGTCCTGACCCCACGCCATCGTGAGCACGTGTGCCCGGGTGGGACATGGCCAGTGCTAACGGGCAGAGGCTGGCGTGGGCTGATGGGGCAAGGGGCCCCCTCGAGGAGCAGGCTGTGTAGATGCTGCGTTCTCACCCTTGGTTTGCCGTCTCTGCTACAAGGAAGAGGGAAAGGAAACTTGGAGGCAGAGCCTTGCAGACAGGGTGAGGTTTCCACGTGGGACCGGGGCTCCTTCCTGCTCTGCCCTGTGGTGTCTGTAATGCCGTTGGCATCTGAGACCTGGGGCAGGGCGGCTCGGCTGCGGGGATTCTTGTACCTTTGGGCAGTGACTCATACCACTGCGCAGCAGACAGGGTTCTTGTTTCGTGGCCTCGCCAGGATCCCAGGGGAGACGTGTTGCTGCTTGTGGGTTCTCTATGACATGCCTTCATCCCTTTTACCTATCTGGCAGTGGGGGGAGGCTGGTCTCTGCTGTCCCGCAGCTGCAGGGCGTGCCAGGGGCACGAGTGAGTGTGCATTCACAGACGGTGAGTGGCCCGCCGCCAGCCCACCCCACCAGCTCCCCAGAGCTCCCCCGTGGTTGCACGGGCTTGCTGGCCCCACCTGACCCTTCCCACTGCTGCCGACCTCCGTCGTGGGGCAGGGTGGGGGCAGAGGGCTGGGACCCCAGAGCCAGAGGCATGAGCCAAATCTATCTCCGGTCCCTGCTGGTCTGCTGCGGGTCCCCAGGCCTCAGTTCTTGTTCTTTAAAGGGGAGGAACAGCAGAAGTGTCTCGTGGGGGTTTTGAGGGACTGAAATGAAATGAACCTGGGAGAGGACTAGATTCCCAGCCGTCCTTGCTAACGGAGTCTGCCAGTGAGAGCAAGAGCCTTGAGTGCCAGGTGGCAGCTCCGTCTCTAGGCGGGCTCTGCCTGGAAGTCCCTGGGAGGCCCTTGCAGACCACGGACAACTTCCTCGCTGGGTTTAGGTTTCCCACCCATCAAGTGAGAATCTGGGCCAGGTGGTCACTAAGTTTCTTCCACTACGGATTTTAAGTCTCCCTGACGGATTCCTGCAAACCTGTCCTGTCCTGCAGCTGTCCGGGACAGCTGAAGCTCATGCCCTCTCCCTGCCCAGTGACCACGGAGCCTTTGACCTGATGTTTCCGATCAGGGACAGTAGGTAGTGCCCACAGGGACTCTTGAGACTGCCGGGTCTGGGTGCTTCTTGGGGTGGACTCAGGTCTCTCCTTGCATGCCAGATCTCTCTGACACGCAGCACTGGCTCTGAGCACTGTGCAGAGAGAGCTTCGGAGGCTGCCTGTGGCTTTAGCAGGAGGAGCCCTGTGATGCTCCTGCAGTGAGCCCAGCAACGGATGGCGGCAGCACATGGTGTGTTTCCCTTAGTCCACAGATTGGGAAACTGAGGCCTAGAGAAAAGTGGCTCAAATAGTGATAGTTTTAGCTCTTGACCCTTCATCCCTGCCATTTTGCCCTGATTTGCGGCTCTTTGGGGTTTACTCATGGCTGCACCTTAACCACAGTGACTCCTGTAATGTGCCCGGCACAAGGGGGCACGTAATATGTGAGTTCTGTTCGGACCGATCACCCATCCATCCATCCATCCAACCCTTCATCCCTTCATCTGTACATATTACGGCCTTCGGCACCTGCAGAGTACAGGGCATGAAGATGTGGCTGCCGGTCCCCGAGCAGCAGGAGGGCCTGCCCCGTGTGCATGTGAGGCCTTGATCTGCCCACAACGAGACTGACCGTGCAGCTAGAATTGGGGTTCATTTCAGATCACCTGGAAGCCTGGCTTCAAGCTCAGGAAAGGAAAGGGCCAGTGCCCAAAAGTCTGCAGACTCTCCTTTTTAAAAAATATATATCCTTTGTCTTTCCTCCGAAATCACTTTTGAGCTCCAACCCTCCTTC